>CM059815.1:46672632-46818009 GCA_030435695.1 Brachymystax lenok tsinlingensis
AGGGCTCTGGCAGTGCTCCTCCTTGCACAAAGGCGGAGGTAGTGGTCCTGCTGCTGGGTTGTTGCCCTCCTACGGCCTCCTCCACGTCTCCTGATGTACTGGCCTGTCTCCTGGTAGCGCCTCCATGCTCTGGACACTACGCTGACAGACACAGCAAACCTTCTTGCCACAGCTCGCATTGATGTGCCATCCTGGATGAGCTGCACTACCTGAGCCATTTGTGTGGGTTGTAGACTCCGTCTCATGCTACCACTAGAGTGAAAGCACCGCCAGCATTCAAAAGTGACCAAAACATCAGCCAGGAAGCATAGGAACTGAGAAGTGGTCTGTGGTCACCACCTTCAGAACCACTCCTTTATTGGGGGTGTCTTGCTAATTGCCTATAATTTCCACCTGTTGTCTATTCCATTTGCACAACAGCATGTGAAATTTATTGTCAATCAGTGTTGCTTCCTAAGTGGACAGTTTGATTTCACAGAAGTGTGATTGACTTGGAGTTACATTGTGTTGTTTAAGTGTTCCCTTTATTTTTTTGAGCAGTGTAGTTAAACAGCAGATGATTTCTGGCTTGCTGAATCTTACAGTTCATACCACTAAGCATGTGATTGTAGGACTTCTGAAACTGAAGTGTACTTTCTGAGGGTAGCACTGTATGCAATATTATGCATCATTTAGAAAAGGTCACCAGAGGGGATCAGAGTTGAACAGGTTTTAACTAATGGTTCACGGCATGCGGCTTATAAGAATCTCAAAGTACAGAAAGTTTGTTCATAATTATAATTGCCCAAAAAGCATTCGAAGGTAATGGAATAATCCCTCATCTCTTCAGACTACTTCTGTGAAAGAGAAAGAGATCAGCCTCTGGGGGAAGTGATGACCAGTCCGTCTCTATCACACTAAGCTCCATCATCTCTTTATCTCCTTAACATTTGCTTTGTTTCTCTTCATATCTCATCTGCAAACAGCAACTTTCCATCAAGTGAAAGGTTCAAGTTCTTAGCTAAAAGTGCTCAAAGTCTCTTGGATGTGTAGTATGTTTATTTTACTGCTATAGCCTGCTATGTTCTGTGGCCTGTAGCTCAGACAACAAAGAAATCCCTGTTCTAAACCTTCTGTCCTACTGTACACCACATCATGTTTCAAAGGACAAATCTTAATAAAAGGTTGTAATCTTCTTTTAGAGAGCTGGAATTAGAGTGATGCTGACGACAGCTGGAAGTCTATAGACAAACAGAGAATCACCGTGGAAATGTGTTATCCAACTATCCCTCCCTCTCTTCTTCCACTATTCCCTTCTTCCCTCAATTATTCCTCCCTCCCTCCCTCCTTCCATTATTCCCTCCATTATTCCCACCCTCCATTGCTCCATCCCTCCCTCCATCCCTCCCTCCATCCCTTTCTCCATCCTTTCTTCCTTCCTTCCTTCCCACCCTCCGTCCATCCATCTAGAGTATCTCTCAGTATGAATGGAATAATTATGTAGCTTTCTTGTCCTATCTAGCCCTGAATTTAAATCCCAGTAACCATACTAATTATACCACTAACCAACGGATCTGATGGAGTATTCTGCACACTGTGGATTGGTTAGTGACGCCAACAGAGACAGAATATTTATTTCAGATAGATAGAGATTTGGTAAGAAGTTTATCCTGAGGGAGAAAAGCCTTCTGCATGGGACAAGCTGTTGGCTTTATTACAAAGGGGCACTCTGGTAATTGAAGGCTGAGATCAGATCACAGAATAACTCTACCCAATACCTCCAGCCGCTAATACTACGACTGTCCACAACTACTGTCCACTACAACTACTACTGTCCACTACTACTACTACTGACCACTACTACTGTCCACTACTACTGTCCACTACTACTGACCACTACTACTGTCCACTACTACTACTACTGACCACTACTACTGTCCACTACTACTGACCACTACTACCTGTCCACTACTACTGACCACTACTACTACCACTGTCCACTACTACTGACCACTACTACTACTGTCCTCTACTGTCCACTACTACTACTGTCCACTACTACTGTCCACTACAACTACTACTGACCACTACTACTGTCCACTACAACTACTACTGACCACTACTACTGTCCACTAGTACTGACCTCTACTACTACTACTGTCCACTACTACTGACCACTACTACTACTACTGTCCACTACTACTACCACTACTACAGTCCACTACAACTGACCACTACTACTACTACTACTACTACTGACCACTACTACAGTACACTACTACTGTCCACTACTACTGACCACTACTACTACTACTACTGTCCACAACTACTGACCACTACCACTAATACTGTCCACTACTACTGTCCCACTACTACTGACCACTACTACTACCACTACTACTGTCCACAACTACTGTCCACTACTGCTGACCACTACTACTACTACTGTCCACTACTACTGTCCACTACTAGTGTCTTCTACTACTACTACCACTACTACTGTCCACTACTACTGTCCACTACTACTGTCCACTACTACTGTCCACACCTACTACTACTACCACTACTACTGTCCACTACTACTAGCACTAATACTACTGTCCACTACTACTGACCACTACTACTACTACTGTCCACTACTACTGACTACTACTACTGTCCACTACTACTGACCACTACTACTGACCACTTCTACTGTCCACTACTACTGACCACTACTACTACTACTACTGTCCACTACTACTATCCACTACTACTGACTACTACTACTGTCCACTACTACTGACCACTACTACTGACCTCTACTACTAGCACTACTACTGACCACTACTGATACCACTACTACTGTTTAACTACTACTACCACTACTACTGACCTATACTACTACTACTGTCCACTACTACTACCACTACTACTGTCCACTACTACTGTACACTACTTCTACTACTACTACTACTACTGTCCACTACTACTGTCCACTACCACTACCACTACTACTGTTCACTACTAATAATACTACTGTCCACTTCTACTGTCCACTACTACTACCACTACTGTCCACTACTACTGACCACTACTACTACGACTACTGTCCACTACTACTGACCACTAATACTACTACTACTACCACTACTACTGTCCACTACTACTGACCACTACTACTACTACTGTCCACTGCTACTACCACTACTACTACCACTACTACTGTCCATTACTACTGACCACTACTACTACTACTACTACTACCACTACTACTAACACTACTACTAACACTACTACTGTCCACTACTACTGACCACTACTACTGTCCACTACTACTGACCACTACTATTACCACTACGACTACTACTGACCACTACTACTACTACTGTCTACTACTGTCCACTACTACTACTACTGTCCACTACTACTGAACACTACTACTGACCACTACTACTGACCACTACTACTGTCCATTACTGACCACCACTACTACTACTACTACTGTCCACTACTACTGACCACTAATACTACCACTACTACTACCACTACTACTGTCCACCACTACTGAACACTACTACTACCACAACTACTGTCCACTACTACTGACCACTAATACTACTACTGCTACCACACTACTGTCCACTACCACCACCACTACTACTGTCCACTACTACCGACCACTCACCACTGACCACTACCACCGTCCACTACTACCTGACCTCCCACTACCACTGTCCACCACTACTGACCGCCCCACTACACTACCGTCCACTACCACTGACCACTACCACTACTACCGTCCACCTACTACCACTCACCAATACTACCACCACTACCACTGACCACCACTACCGGACCACCACTACTACCAACCACTACACGACCACCACTACTACTACCGGTCCACTACTACTGACCACTACCACTGACCACCATTACTGACCACTACCACCGTCCACTCAATACCACCGTCCACAACCTGTCCACCGACTACCACCACCACTGTCCACTACTACTGACCACTACTACCACTACTACGCCGTCCACTACTACCGGGACCACTACCAGTCAATACCGTCCACTACTACTGACCACCATTACCACTACCACTGACCACTACCTACCGACCACTACCACTGACCACCACTACCGTCCACTACTACCTGTCCACCACTACCGACCACTACCACTAATACCGTCCACTACTACTGACCACCATTACTGACCACCACCACCACCGCCTACTACTGTCCACTACTACTGTCCGACCACTACTACTGACCACTACTACCGCCCACCTACCGACCACTACTACTGACCACTACTACTGTCCACCACCAATACCGACCACTACCACCTGACCACTACCACTGACTCCAGCCTACATCCATCAATACTGACCACTACTACTGTCCACTACTACTGACCACTACTACTGACCACTACTACTACCACTACTACCACCGTCCACTACGACTGTCCTACAACCATCGTCCACTACAACTACTACTGTCCACTACTACCTACCACTGACCTACTACCACTACCGTCCACTACTACTGTCCACTACTACCGACCACCACTACTGTCCACTACTACTACTACTGACCACCACCTACCGTCCGCCATCACCGGGACCACCAATAATGTCCACTACTACTGATCCACACAACTACCACTGTCCACCAGTCATGCTGACCACTACTACTACCGTCCTCTTACTGTCCACTACTACCAATTTCGTCCACTACTACCGTCCACCAAGCAACTACCACTGACCACTACTACCGTCCACTACAACTACTACTGACCACCACTACCGTCCACCAGTACTGACCGTACCACTACTACTGTCCACTACTACCACCACTACTATTTGATTACCGTCCACTACCACTTGACTACCACTAATATAGTCCACTCAACCGACCGTCATCATCTACTTACTACTACTACTGACCACTACTACAGTGACCACTACTTCGGCTTCGTCCACCTTACTGACCATCTACTACTACCACTCCATCCACAACCACTGACCACCTACCACCCGACTACTTTACTGTCCACCACCCGGCCAACGACCACTACTGCTCGCTGCGCTCACTACCTACCGTCCACCAACCACTACCATCCACTACTGCCTGACCACTACCTACTTACTGTCCACTACCGACCGTCCACTACTGACCGTCTTCTACCACCACTACCACTACTACTGTCCACTACTACCGTCCACCACCACTACCGTCCACCTACCTACCGACCCATACCACACTACGTCCACTACTACTACCACTACTACCGTCCACTACTACTACCACTTCTAATTACTACTACCGTCCACTACTACCGACTCACTACTGGGTACCACTACCACCACCACCACCACTGTTCACCACTAACCAATACCACTGTCCACTACTACCGACCACTACTACTGACCACTCTACCGTCCACTACTACTGACCACTACTACTACCATTCACTACTGTCCACCACCTACCATCCACTACTACTACTGGCCACTACCACCTGTCCACCACTACCGACCACTACTACCAACCGTCACCGGCTACTACCACTACTACTGACCACCACTACCGATACCAATCACTACCGTTTAACCACTACTACCACCACTACTACTGACCCTACCACCACTACTACCGTCAACACTACTACTACCACCACTACTACCGTCCACTACTACCTGTACACCACTTCATACACTACTACTACTACTGTCCACCACTACCGTCCACTCACCACTATTACCACTACTACTGTTCACCACGACCACTGCACTGTCCACTGTTCACCACTGTCCACTACTACTACCACCACGTCCACTGGCCACTGACCACCACTACCACGACCACTCAACCATCACTACCTGGACCACCAATACCACTACCTAATACCAATACTACCGTCCACCACCACTGACCACTACTACTACTACCGTCCACTACTACTACCACCAACTACTACACCACTACTACTGTCCATTACTACTGACCACCACTACCACTACTACTACCACACCTACCAACACCGTCCACTACTAACACCGACCACTGTCCACTACCACTACTGACCACCACTACTACCGTCCACTCACTACCGACCACTACCATTACCACTACTACCGACGACCTACCACCGACCACTACTACTACCACTACCGTTCACCACCGTCCACTACTACTACCACTGTCCACCACTACCGAACACTACCACTACTGACCACTGTCCACACCTACTGACCACTACTATCACCGTCCACTACCACTGACCACCACTACTACCATCACCAACCGTCCACCGTCCACTGACCACCAACACACCCACCACTACTACCACTACTACCGTCCACCACTGACCGAACACTACTACTCACCACAACCACCGTCCACTCACCTACCGACCACTACTACTGACCACTATTACTGACCACTACCACTGTCCACTACACCGACCACTCACCACCGTCCACTCACCACCGACCACCAATACCACCACCACCACTACCGTCCACCACCTACTGACCTCTTACTACCACCACCGTCCACCAATACCGGACCTACCACATTACTACCACCGTCCACCACCACCGGACCACCACTACTACCACCTGTCCACCACTACCACCACATCATTACTACCACTACCTACTGTCCACTACTACCGGGACCAATTACCACCACTACCGTCCACCACTACTGACCACTCACTACTACTACTGTCCACTACTACCGACCACCAATACTACGACCACCACCACTGACCACTCACCACCGTCCACCTACCACTACCGTCCACCACTACCGACCACTCACTACCACTAATACCGCTCCACTGGCTACCTGACCACTACTACTACCAACTACCACTGTCCACTCACCACTGACCACTACTACCACCACTAACCACCGTCCACCTACACTAATGTCCACCACTACTACTACCACTACTGTTCCACCACTATTACCGACCACTCACTACCGACCACCACTACCGTCCACCTACTACTACCACCACTACCCGACCACTACCACCAATACCGTCCACCCGCCACCACTGACCACACCTACCGACCACCACCACTGACCACCACTACCACGTCCACTACCATCAATATTACCACTACTACCGACCACCACTACTGCCCACCACTACCGAGACCACTACTACTACCACTACTACTGGGTCCACTACTACCGTCCACTTCTACTGACCAACTACCACTGACCACTACTACCGTCCACTACTACTAACCATCACTACCGTCCACCAGTACCGACCACCACCACTCACCGTTTAACCACTACTACTACCACTACTACTGTCCACTACTACCGTCCACTACCGACCACTACCACCGACCACCAGACCACTACCGACCACCAATACTCCTCACGTCCACTCTACTACCACACTACGCACTACCACTACTACTGACCACTACCACTGTCCACTACTACCGTTCCACTACCTACTGACCACTACTCTACTGTCCACTTTTACTGACCACTACCACTGACCACTACCACTGTCCACTACCACTACTACTACCACTAGTCCACCAGTAGCAATGACCACCACTACCGTTTAACCACTACCACCACAACCGTCCGACCACTACTGACCGTCCACTACTACTGACCACCACCACTGACCACCACTTCTACCGTCCACCACCACTCCCACACTACCACTACTACCACCACTACCACTGTCCACCACCACTGTTCACTACCACCACTGTTCCACCTCTTACTACTACCACTGTCCACCTACCGACCACTACTACTACGCACTATCACTGACCTACCACTAACACCACTGTCCACTACTACCGTCCACCACTGGTCACCACTACCACCGTCCACCACTACTGACCTCTACTACTACCACTACTACTGACCACCACCCCTGTCCACCACTACCGTCCACTGACCACTACTACTACCAATGTCCACTACTACTCGTTTAACCACTACTACCACGCACCACTACTACTGACTACTACCAATTACTACCGACCACTACCAACTACCACCACTACGCACGGACCACTACTAATACCACTACTACTGTTTAACTACTACTGACCCCTACTACTGCCCACTACTACCGACCTACTACCACTACCACCACTACTACTGACCACCATTACTACCACCACTACTACTGACCACCTCAACTAATACCACTACTACCGTTTGAATCCAGTACTACGACCTCTACTACCTACCGACTCAACTACCGACCACCACGTAATACCACTACTACTGACCATCACTAATACCACTAACTACCGTTTAACCACCACTACCGACCACTACTACTACCACTACTACTTGACCACCATTTCTACTACCATTTCTACCACTGTTTAACCACTACCGACCCCTACCGGACACCACTACTACCACTGACCTCAACTACTACCACCACTACTGCCGTCCAGCACCACTACCACTACTACCACTACATTACCACCTGTCCACTACTACTGGGTCCATCTACCACTGTCCACCACAACAACTACCGTCCACTACCACCGACCACCACTACTGCTACTGTCCACCATTTCCTACTGACCATTTGGCCTACTGTCCACTCACTACCGTCCACTACTACTGACCCTACCAACTACCACTACTACTACCACCGGTCCACTACTACTGTCCACTAGTACTACCGATCATCATTAACAACCACCGTCCACCACTACTGACCTCTCACTACTACTTCTACAACTGTCCACTACTACCGTCCACCACTACCACTGCTACCGTCCACCAATACCAGTGACCACTGTCCACGCAACAACTACTGTCCACTACCACGACCACCGTCCACTACTACCGTCCACTACTACTGTCCGACCATTACTGACCCACCAGTACTACTTTCGCACTAATGACCCACTCGCCACTACTGTCCACTACTACTGTCCCCACTTACTAACTGTCCACTACAATACCGTCCACTACTACCGACCACTACTCGATTGCGCAGCACTACTGTCCACTCACTACCGTCCACTCACTACCACTGGTCCATCGACTACCTGTCCACCACTACCTGACCACTCCGCTACTACCACTCGTTTACTGTCCACTACCACTGATCTATCACTACTGTCCACCACTACCGTCCACTACTACTACCACTACTACCGTCCACTACCACTGACCTCACTACTACTACTGTCCACCACTACCGACCACCACTACTACTACTACCACGTCCACTACGTCCACCACCTCTAAACCACCACTACCACCAATTACTGTCCACCACCTACTGCCCACTACCACTACCACTGTCCCACTACTACCGTCCACTACCTACTACTACCTACTACTGTCCACCACTGGCGACCGTCCACCACACCACCGTCCACCACGTCCAACTACTCTCCACTACTACCACTGGTCCACCACCTACTGACCACTACACTACCAATGACTTCACTGTCCACCACTACCGTCCACTACTACTACTATCATCCACTACTACCGTCCACCATTACTACCACTACTACTACCGGGTCCACTACTCGACCACTACTACCGTCCACTACTACTAGTCCACTACTTATCACTACTACTGGGCCACTCCCACTCTGACCCTCTACACTACCATTACCGTCCACTAATACACAACCGCCCACTACCACCCCACTACTACTGTCCACTAGCACCACTACTACGAGCCTACTACTACCACCACGACCGTCCAGTAATTACCAACTACCACCATACTACTGATTACGGCCAACTACCGTCCAATACTACTGTCGACTACCAAACCGCCCACTACTACCACCCACCAGTACTACTGTCCACTGGGGTACTGACCTAATGGTACTACCGTACCACTCACGATCTGACCAGTACCTACGTTACCTATTACTACTGACCACTACCACCGTCCATTACTACTGCCCGATCAATCGACTAACTGACAACTACTACTGTCCACTGGCATCGATACCGGACCACTACTACCACTACCACAATCCGACCACAACCACTACGCACACAGGGGGCTGACCACTACTACCACCCACCACTACTGTCCATTAATACCAGATTAACCACTACCGTCCACCTACCACCGACCACCACTACTACTACAACCACTACTACCACTAATACCGTGGCAATACTACCGACAACCACTACTATTACTGGCTACCACTCACTACTGACCACTACTACCGTCCACGACCACTCGACCACTACAACAATGTCCACCATACTACTACGTACCACTACTACTGTCCACCACCACCACCACCGTCCACTACTACTACCACTACTACCGTCCGCCACTACCACTCGTTCGCCAACCACTGTCCACTACTACTGTCCACTACTACTGTCCACTACTACTACCACTACTACTGTCCACTACTACTACTAATACTACTGTCCACTACTACTGTCCACAACCTACTGACCACTACTACTGTCCACTACTACTGTCCACTACTACTACTACTGTCCAATTACCATTACTGACCTCTACTACTGTCCACAACTACTGACCACTACTACTGTCCACTACTACTGTCCACTACTACTACTACTGTCCACTACTGACTCCTCATACTGTCTGACACCATTTATCTGACCACGGCCACGTCCACTACTACTGTCCACTTACCATTACTACTGTCCACTACTACTGACCACCACTACCGTCCACCACTGAGCCTTCACCTACTACTACTGGTCCACTACTACCTGTCCATCACTACCGTCCACCAATACTACTGTCCACTACCCGGCCACCACTACTACTGACCACCGTCCACTGTACACTACTACCAACACTACTAATACGTTCACACCAACCAACCGTCCACTACTACTGCCCACTACTACCGTCCACTACTACTGTCCACGGTACTGGCTACTAGCTACTACCGACTACGACTGTCCAGTACCAATACTACCACTGGCTTCTACTACTACGCCACCTGGTCCACCTACCACTGACTCTCCACTACTATCGTCTACTGTCCACTACCAATTACCGTCCACTACTACCGACCCTACCACTACTACCGTCCACCACCACTACCGCCCACTACCACCCCACTACCACTGTCAACTACTACTACCAGCCTACGCCACCATCACACTACCACCACCACGCACCGTCCAGTACTACTACCACTACTACTACTACTACTACTGTCCAGTACAACTGCCCACTACTACTCCCACTACTACTGTCCACTACTACTACTACTACTACTACCACTACGACTGTCCAGTACTACTACCACTACTACTACTGGCCATTACCACTACATTACCGTCCACTACCACTGACCACCACCATTACTACTACTACTACTACTAACACTACTACTACTACTACTATTGTCCACTACTACTGTCCACAACTACTGTCCACTACTGCTACCACTACTACTGTCCAGTAGTACTACCACTACTACTACTACTACTACTGTCCACTACTACTGTCCACTACTACTGACCACCACAACAACTACTGTCCACTACTAATTCCTCTACTACAACTACCACCATTTCTACTGACCATTCTTACCACTTTCCATTATCAAACCGTCCACAAATACCGGACCTCTACCTACTACCATTGGCTACTACTATTGTCCACCACTACCGTCCACTTTGGCCACTGACCTCTACTATTTACCTACTACCACTGTCCACTACTACTGTCCACTACTACTGTCCACTACTTCTACTACCGCTTCCACTGTTCATCATTGGCTACCACTCACACTACTGACCTCTACTACTACTACTGTCCACCAATACTACTGTTCCACTACCACCGTCCACTACTCTACTACTACCGTCCACCACTGTCACACGGTCCACTACCGACCTGACCACTACTGTTCCACTAACTACCGTCCACTACTACTGTCCACTACCTACCGTCCACTACTACTGGACCACTGGGCTACTACCACCACTACCGTCCACTACTACTTTGGACCATTTCTACCATTGATTATCCACTTTCACTACCGTCCACAAACTTTACTGTTCGACCCCACTACTACCACTACTGTACTACCACTACCATCCACCACTTCTGTCCACTACTACCGACCTCTACTACTACCACGTCCACTACACGTCCACCAATACTGTCCACTACTTCTACTACTGTCCACTACTACTGTCCACTACTACTGTCCACTACTACTGACCACTACTTCTACCACTACTACTGTCCACTACTACTGTCCACTACTACCGACCACTACCACCGTCCACTTACCACCGTCCACTCCACTACTACCGGGCCACTACTACCGACCACCTACCCGTCCACCAACACCTACGTCGTCCACTACTCACTACTACCACCGTCCTCTACTACTCACACTACTACCACCGTCCACCACCACCGGCCCTACCACTACCCCACTACTACTACCGTCCACCAACTACTGCCCACTACTACCACCACGACCGTCCAGTACCACTCAACACCACTACTACCGTCCACTACCACCGACCCCCTACTACTACCACCACCACCGACTCACCGTCCACCACTACCGACCCCTACTACTACCATCGTCCACCACCAATACCGCCCACTCACTACTACTGTCCACCACTACATCACCTACTACTACTACTACTACTACGGACCACGACCGTCCAGCACCTACTACCACCACTACTACCAATAACTACCACTGTCCACTGGCACATACCGCCCACTACTACTCCCACTACTACTGTCCACTACTACTACTACTACTAACACTACTACTACTACTACTATTGTCCATCATCACCTGTCCACAACCACTGTCCACCACTGCGCTACCACTACCACCGTCCAGTACCAGCTACCACCACTACTACTACCACTACTACCGTCTCACCACTACCGTCCACTACTACTGACCACCACAACAACTACTGTCCACTACTACTGACCTCTACTACTACTACTGTCCACTACTACTGACCACTACTACTACTACTACCATTTCTACTGACCATTTCTACTACTGTCCACAAATACTGACCTCTACTACTACCACTACTACTACTACTGTCCACTACTACTGTCCACTACTACTGACCTCTACTACTACTACTGTCCACTACTACTGTCCACTACTACTGTCCACTACTTCTACTACTGTCCACTACTACTGTCCACTACTACTACCGTCCACCACTACTACCGACCACCACTACAACCCGTCCACTACCACTGTCCACCACCACTACCGTCCACCACTACCGTCCACCGTTACTGACCACCACTACCACTCACTGTCCACCTACTACCGACCACCACTACCACCGTCCACTACTACCGTCCACTTCAGCTACCACTGCCCTACTACCACTACTACCACCGTCCACCACTACCGCCCCCACCACCACCCCACTACCACCGTCCTACTACCAATACCACTACTAATTATCCCTACTACTGCCGACCACGACTATCCAGTAGCTACCACTGTCCACTACTCTGTCCACCACTACCACTGCCCACTACCACCGGTCTACCACTACTACCGTCCACCAACTACCGACCACCTACTACCCACTACCACCACACTACCACCGTCCACTACCACTGACCTCCTACCACTACCACTGTCCACTACTACCGTCCCACCACCGACTCCCACCAATTACCGTCCACCGCCAATTCCACTACTACCACTACTACCAATACTACCACCACCACGACCGTCCAGTACCACTACCACCACTGTCCACCACTACTACCGCCCACTACTACCGACCTCTACTACCACCGTCCACTACCACTACCACCACTACCACTTACGTTACTACCACTACCACTGACCTCACTACTACTACCACTACTGTCCATTACCACGACTGTCCACCACTACCGACAACCACTACTCACTACACTACCACCACTACCGGACCACCACCACTGTCCACCACCTACTGGACCACTACCAACTACTGGCTTACCATCACGGTCCGACCACCACTACCACCACTACCACCGTCCACATTACTACCGACAACCACCAATTTCTACCACTACTAATGACCATCACTAACTACGTCCAGCACAACACCACTACAACCACCACTACCACTCTACTACTGACCACCGCCACCACTACCACCATTACCACTGACCGTCCACTACCACTACTGACCACTAACCACTACTGACCACTACTACTACCACCCACTACTGTCCATTACCACCGACCATCACTACTGCTGTCCACTACCACCTGACCACTACCACTACTACCACTACTACTACCACTGACCAATACCGCTACTACCACCTACTGTCCCTCTACACTGACCTCCGCAACTACTACTACTGTCCACTACTACTGACAACCCCTACCACTACCACTGTCCACTACCTACTACCACTCACTACTACTACTACCACTGTCCACCACTACTCCATTTCTACTACTGTCCACACCTACCTGTCCACCACTCACTACTACCACCACTACCACTACTACTACTGTCCACTACTACCGTCCACTACCGGACAACCTACCACTACCACCACTGTCCATTACTAGGTCCACCACTACTGTCACTACCACTACTACCACTGTCCACACTACTACCGACAACTACTACCTACCACCACCGTCCATTACTACTCCACCACTACTACTACCACCACTTTGTCCACTCACTGTCCACTACTACCTGACCACCACAACAACCTACCGTCCACCACTACTGACCCCTACCACTACCACTGTCCACCAACTACCGCCCACTACCACCACTGCACTACTGATCGGTCAACCACTACCACCGCCACTACTTACCACCACCACCGTACCACTCAACACCGTCCGTCACCACCACCCGCACCACTACCACCGTCCACTACCACTACTACTACTGTCCAGCAACAACCGCTCCACCACTACCGTCCAGCACTACCACTGGGTCCACTACTACTACCACTACTACTGCCCACTACTTTAATCGACCAGTACCACCACCACCACTACTACTACCACTACCACCGGTCCACTCACTACCACCGACCACCACCACTACTACCAATACTACTACTACTAACACTACTACTACTTTACCTACTATTGGGTCCACTACCACTGTCCACAACAACCACCTGTCCACTCACGTTACCACTACTACCGTCCAGTCACTACTACCACTACTACTACTACTACTACCGTCCACTACTACCGTCCACGCTACCTACCGACCACCACAACAACTACTACCGCCGTCCACTACTACCTGACCCTACCTACTACTACTCACCATTCCACCACTACCGGGACCACTCTACCACTGTCCACCACCACTACCGTCCACAACACTGACCTCTACTACTACCATTACTACCACCTACTGTCCACCAATACCGTCCACTACTACCGACCCCACTTACCACTACTACCACTGTCCACTACACCGTCCACTACTACTGTCCACTACCACTTACCACCGTCCACTACTACCGTCCACCACTACTGACCTCACTACCACCACCTACCGTCCACCACTACCGTCCACCACCACTTACCACCACTTCTACTTACTGTACTACTACTACCACTACCGTCCACCACTACCGACCACCACTAATCCCGACCACCACAATTACCGTCCACTACCACTACCGTCCACTACCTACCGTCCACCACCACCGACCATCTCACTACTCATCCACTACTACCGTCCACAAATACCGAACTCTACCACTACCACTACTACTACCACTACTACCGTCCACTACTTCGTCCACCGACCACCGCTGACCTCTACTACTACCATGAATGTGGTCCACCACTACTGGGTCCACTACTACTACCGTCCACCACTATGTCCACTACTACTGTCCACCACCACTGTACTGTCCACTACTAATACTGACCTACTACCGTCCACCACTACTCTACTACTACCGTCCACCACTACCGTCCACTACCACTGACCATCTACCACTGGGTCCACTACTACCGTCCACCACTACTACTGCCCCCACTACTACTACTACTGTCCACTACTACTGCCCACTACTACTCCCACTACCTACCTGTCCACCACCACTACTACTACCACCACTACTGACCGTCCAGCACCACTTCCACTACTACCGTCCACTACTGTCTGGACCCCCTACTACCACCTACTACTACCACCACTCACCGGGTCCACCTACTACCACTGACCCCACCACTACTACCACCGTCCACTACCACCGCCCACCACTACCGGGTCCACCACTACTACTACCACTACCACTACTACCACCTACTACTACCACCACGACCGGTCCAGCACTACTACCACCACTACCACTACTAATACCAGCACTACCGTCCACCACAACCCCCCACTCACCGTCCACCACCACTACCGTCCAACTACCACTACCACGACTACCAACACTACCACTACTACCACTACTATTGTCCACCTACCACTGTCCACAACCACGTCCACCACCACTGCCTACCACTACCTACCGTCCAACAGTACCACTACACCACTACTACTACCAATACCACTGTCCACTCACTACTACCGTACCACTACCACCGACCACCACTACAACAACTACCGTCCACTACTACCACCTGACCTCTGACCACCACTACCTACCGTCCACTACTATCGACCTCACTACCACTACTACCTACCACCATTTCTACTGGACCATTTCTACCACCGTCCACACTACCGTACCGACCCTTACTACTACCACTACTACTACTCGTCCACCACTACCACTGTCCACTACTACACTGGACCCCACTCACTACTACTGTCCACTACTACCGTCCACTACTACCGTCCACCATCACTACCACTGTCCACCACTACCGTCCACTACCATCTGACCGTCCACCAACTACCGAATCACTACTACTACCACCTACCGTCCACCAATTACTCGTCCACCACCGCTTACCACTACCACCGTCCAGTACCACTACCACTCCCACTACCACTACCACTACTACTGTCCACCACTACCGTCCACCGATACCACCGACCACCACAACAACTACTACCGTCCACTAATACCGAACCCCACTGACTACCACTACTACTACTACCGTCCACTACTACCGACCACCAATACTACTGACCTACTACCATTTCTACTGACCATTTCACTACTACCGTCCACAAAATACCGACCTCTACCAACTTACTACCCACTACTACTACCACTGTCCACCACTACTACCGTCCACTACCTACTGACCTCTACTACCACTACTACTGTCCACTCCACTACCGTCCACTACTACCTGACGTCCACTACTTTCTACCACTACCGTCCACTACCACTGTCCACTACTACCGTCCACCTACTCACTGACCAGTGTCCACTACCACACCCACTACCACTGTCCACTACTACTGTCCAATTACTACTACTACCGTCCACCAATACCACCGTCCAGTTACTCAAGTTACCACTACCACCGTCCACCACTACCGACCACCACTACTTCAATACCATCACCACCGTCCACTACTACCGACTACCGTCCCTCTACTACTACCACTGTCCATCAGCCACCGCCCACTACTACCCCACTACCACTACCACCACTATCAATACTACTACTACTACTACTACCGCCACCACGACCGTCCAGTACCACCACCACCACTACTCTACCTACTACCACTACCGCCCACCACTACCGGACCGACCTCTACCACTACACTGTCCACTACCGTGGACCACTACTACTACCACTACCACCACTACCACTACGTCCACTACTACGCCATCTCACTACTACCTACCGTCCACAACCTACCTGCCCACTACCATCGCTCCCACTACCACCGTCCACCACCACCTACTACCACTACCACCACCTACTACCACCACGACCTGTTCCAGCAGCTACTACTACCACTACTCTACCACTACACAACAACTACGTCCACCACTACCGGACCCCTACTCAGCTACCACTACCGTCCACCACTACTACCGACCACCACTACTACCACCACTACTGACCACTACTACTGGTCTACCACTACCAATACCGTCCATTACTACTGTCCACCACTACTGACAACCTACTACTACTACTACCACCACTACTACCGACCACTACTACTACCGTCCACTACTACCACTGACCACTACTACTACCATTACTACTACCGACTGTCCACTACTACCACCACCTACCGTCCACCGTACCACTACCGACAACTACTACTTACCACCAATACTGACCACCGACCACTACCACTACCACTACCAACCACCGTCCAGCACTACTACCACCACTACCACCGCTACCACCGTCCACTACTACCATTACTACACCGACCAACTACCGACCGGACCACCACCACTGACCACCACTACTACCACTCACTACTACCGTCCACCACACCGACCACTACTCACTACCACTACTACCATCCACTACCAATACTACCACCGTCCACTACTACCGACCAATACCGCTACTACTACTACTGTCCTCTCCGTTCCACCACTGACCTCTACTACTACCACCGTCCACTACCTACCGTCCACAACCTACCGTCCACTACTCACTACCGTCCACCACTACCGTACCACTACCACTACCCACTACCACTACCGTCCACCACACTACCACCACTACTACCGTCCACCACTACCGTCCATCACTACTACCACCACTACTACTACCACTACTACTCCACTACTACTGTCCACTACTACTGACCACTACTACTGTCCACTACTACTGTCCACTACTACTACTGCCCTCTACTACTACAACTGTCCACTACTACTGCCCACTACTACTCCCACTACTACTGTCCACTACTACTACTACTACTACCACACTACTGCCATGACTGTCCAGTACTACTACCACTACTTCTACTACTACCACCTGTCCAATTACCACTACTGACCTCACTACTACTCACTGTCCACTTCCATCACCGTCCACTACTACTGACCCCTACTACCACCACCACCGTCCACTACTACCACCGCCCACTACTACCCCACTACTACTGTCAACTACTACTACTACTACTACTACCACTACGACTGTCCAGTACTACTACCACTACTACTACTACTACTACTGTCCAGTACAACTGCCCACTACTACTCCCACTACTACCACCAGCCACTACTACTACTACTAACAGCCACGACCGTCCAGCACTACTACTACCTGACCCTACTACTACTACCACCGTCCACTACTACCGTCCACCACCTACTGACCACCACCAACAACCTACTGTCCACTACCAACCCTCTACTACTACTACTACCAACATTTCCCTACCGACCATTTTTACTACCGTCCACCACTACCGTCCACAAATACCTGACCTCTACTACCACTACCACTACACTTCTCGACCACTACTACCGTCCACTACATTACTGACCGTCTACTACTACTACCGATACCACTGACTACTACTACCGTCCAATTACCAATGTCCACTACTTCACTGACAACTACCGTCTCACCACTCACTACCGTCCACCACTACCGACCTCCTACCAACACCGACCTCCACTACTACCACTGTCCAATTAACTACCGTCCACTACTACCTGTCCACTACTCACTACCTGTCCACCACTACCGGTCCACTACTACCGGACAACTACTACCCCACTACTACCGTCCACCACCTACCGTCCACTAACTACCGTCCACCAACTACTGACCATTTCTTACTACTGTCCACTACCACTACTGTCCACAATACTGAACTCTACTACTAACACTACTACTCACTACCACTGTCCAATTACCTTCGTCCACCACCACTGGACCCTACCTACTACCAATGTCCACCACCACCGTCCACTACCTACGTCAACCTACTACCACTACCGTCCACCACCACCTGTCCACTACTACCGTCCACTACTACCGACCCACTACTACCTCCTACTACTACCGTCCACCACCATCAGTCCACTACTACCTACCTGACCACCACCACCGTCCACCGCTAATTCCACTACCACTACCGTCCACTGACTCACTACGACCACTACCATCGTCCACTCCAACTACCTGTCCACTACTACCACTGCCCCCACTACTACTACTACCGTCCACCAATACCACTGCCCACTGACCACTACTCCACACTACCGTCCACCACTACTACTACTACTACCACCACTGACCGACCGTCCAGCAATTACCACTACCACCACTACTACTGTCCACTACTACTGACCTCACTACCACTACCACCACCACGACTCACCGTCCACCACTACTGACCTCTCTACCACTACCACCACTGTCCACCACTACCGCCCACCAATACCACCGTCCACCACTACCTACCACTACCACTACTACTACCACCACGATCACGACTGTCCAGCACCACCACCACTACTACTACTACCTACTACTCGTCCACTGGCCAACCGCCCACCACCTGTTCCCCAATTACCACCGTCCACTACTACTACTACTACTACTAACACTACTACCAGTACTACTACCACTACTTCACTACTACTGATTCATTTCTACTAACTGACCACCACAACAACTGACCGACCTACTACCACCACTCACTACTACCATGTCTACTGACCGTCACTACCGTCCACCAATGTCCACAAATCGACCTCTTACTACTACTACTGTCCACCTACCTACCGTCCACTACTACTGTCCACCACTTCACCACTGACCGTCCACCATTACTACTGGTCCACTACTTACCGTCCACGGTCACTACTGACCACTACTTCTACCACTACTACCGTCCACTACTACTGTCCACTACTGACCGTCCACCTACTCACCGCGCCCAGCCGTCACACCACCGCGTTACTGTACCACTGGCTACCGTACACTACTACTGACCACCAATACCGTCCACAATACCGTCCACTTCTACTACCGCCCTCTCTACTTCAACACTACCACTGTCCACTACCATCGCCCACTACCATCTCCCACCACTACCGTCCACTACTACTGACCATTTCTACTACTACTACTACTACTGCCACTACCGACCGTCCAGTACCACCATCACCACCTACTTACTACTACCACTACTACTGTCCCACTACTACCGACCTCTATCACTACTAATGTCCACTACCATTGACCACCACTACTACTACCACCACGACTAATTACCGTCCACTACTACCGGACCCTCTACTACCTACTACTGTCCATCACTACCGACTGCCCACTACTACCACTCCCACCACTACCGTCCACCACTACTACTACTGGTCACACCACTACTACTACCATCAATGACCTGTTCCAGCGCCAATTACCACCACTCCACTCTCCACCACTACCTGACCGCCCACCACTACCGACCCCACTACCACCACCGTCCACCACTACCGACCACTCACTACTACCTACTACCACTACTACCGACCCCACTCACTAATTACTACCGTCCATTACTACCGTCCCACTACCACCGACAACCTACTACTACTACTACCACTACTACTGACCACCACTACCTGGTCCACCTACCACTGACCACTACTACCACCTATTACCTGACCGGACCACCTACTACTACCACTACTACTGTCCATTACTACTGACAACTACTACTTACCACTACTACTGACCACTACTACTACTACTACTACTACTAACCACTACTACTACTACCACCTCATTTAATCAGTCCACTGACCAATTACCAACTACTACTATTACTACTGGACCACCACCACCGACCTGACCACTACTACTGACCACTACTACTACTACTACTAACACCACTGTCCATTACTACCGACCACTACTACTGACCACCTACCACTGTCCACCACTACCGGACCTACTACTACTACGCCACTACTACCATCCACTACACCGCTCACCTACTACTACCACCGTCCTACTGTCTGCACCACTGACCTCTACCTACTACTACTGTCCACCACTACCCGATAACCTACTACCACTACTACTGTCCACTACTACTCACCAATACCGTCCACTACTACCACTCCACCACTACTGTCCACCACTACTCCACCGCGTCCACTACCACTGTCTCACTACTACCGTCCACCACTAACTACCACTCTACTACCGCCCCCACTACTACTACCGTCCACTACTACTGACAACCTACCACCGTCCATCACCTACCGGTCCACTACTACTACCACTACTACTACTACCACTACTGCCACCACGACTGTCCAGCACTACCGACCACCACCACTTACTACCACTACTACCACTCCACTACTACCACCTACTACTACTACCGTCCACTTACCATTGACCACTACTACTACTACGTCCATTACCACGAATTACCGTCCACTACCACTGACCTCTACTATCATTACTCAACCACTACCACCGCCCACTACCACTCCCACCACCACTGTCCACTACTACCACTACCACTACTACCACTACCGACCACCGAGACCACCACCACTACTACTACCGTCCACCACTGACCACTACCACCGTCCACTACCGTCCCTACTCACCTGTACCACACCACCACTACAGACCACTACTACACAGTCCACTACCTATCCCACTACTACCCACTACTCACTACTACCGTCCAACACTGACAACCACTACTACCACCACTACTACTGACCACCACCACCGTCCAATTATCACTGACTGACCACCACTACTACTACTAACTTAGCTCCACCGACTGACCCCACAACCACCTACCACTACCACTACTACTATACTCACTACTACCACCCTACTACCGTCCACTACTACCGACTAATACCGTCCATTACTACCGTCCACCGTACTACTACCGCTACCACCACTACCATCGTCCACTACTACTACCATACTACTACTGTACACTACTACTACTACTACTGTCCACTACCACTGTCCACCGTCCACCACTACAACCACTACGTCCACTACTACTCACTACCACCGTACCACCGACAACTACCAATACCACCACCGTCCACTACTACTACCACTGTACTCACCGTCCACTACCACGTCCACTACTATCTACTACCACTCGACTACTACCACCACCACCACTACCGACCACTACCACTACCGTCCACTACTCCACTGACATCTCACCACCACCACTACCACCACTACCGTCCACTGACCACCGTACCGACCATCACTACCGACCACAACCATACTACCGTACCACTACTACCGACTACTACTACTACTACTACTTATCTCATCACTACCACTGCACTACCGTCCACTACTACTACCACTGTCCACTACTACCGACTACTACCACTGTCCACTACCACTGACAACAACCACTGTCCACTACTTCACTGACCTCTACTACTACCACCGTCCACCTCGCTACTGTCCACTACTGGCCTACTACTGTCCACACCGACCACTACCACCACTTACTACCCACCACTGTACCACTGACCACCACCACCACTAACAACTACTCGTCCACTACTACTGACTACTACTACTGTCCACTACTACTGACCACTCTACTACTACTACTGTCCACTACTACTACCACTACTACTGTCCACTACTACTGACCTCTACTACTACTACTGTCCACTACTACTACCACTACTACTACCACTACTACTGTCCACTACTACTGTCCACTACTACTGACCACCACAACAACTACTGTCCACTACTTCTGACCTCTACTACTACTACTACTACCACTACTTCTGACCTCTACTACTACTACTACTATCCACTGCTACTACCACTACTACCACTACTACTGTCCACTACTACTGTCCACTACTACTACCACTACTACAGTCCACCTATACAGTCCACTACTGGGCTGCGCAACCACAATACCACACCAGTAACATATCCTAGCTAGTTTAACGTGAATTGTGCCAGGTCGGTGGACATCAGCTGGTGTGGTGGTTAGAGTGTGTAGAGGCGTTGGGCCACTTCACATCAAACACCAACACGTCGCTGCCACAGGTGCAGTGTGACACTACAGATCTCTCAGAACCTCATATCGTCTCACTTCAATTCAAACAAACCAGGACCTTTGATCATAGCCTCACGTATTAACTACACACACCTGAAGCCAACAGAACATTATCACTAAATACAATATGATTTGGAAGACACTTACAGGGGACTTTTGCATGTCAAGTGTACCTATATCTTATATGTTTGACCTACTTTATTCTCCACTGACTCCATACTAACTCACTGTTACTGTCTGCCTTCCTGCCTGTCTGTCTGTCTGTCTGTGGAGTCCAGGAATAGCAGAGAGATATCGAGTGAAATAACCATGGCTGAATTCAATTAACATGGCTGTATCACTTACCATGGCTGTATTTACATACCATGGCTGTATTTACTTACCATGTCTGTATTCACTTACCATGGCTGTATTTACTTACCATGGCTGTATTTCACTTACCATGGCTGTACTCAATTACCATGGCTGTATTCACTTACCATGGCTGTATTCACTTACCATGTCTGTATTTCACTTACCATGTCTGTATTTCACTTACCATAGCTGTATTCACTTACCATGTCTGTATTATCACTTACCATAGCTGTATTCACTTACCATGTCTGTATTATCACTTACCATGTCTGTATTTCACTTACCATGTCTGTAATACTTACCATGGCTGTATTCACTTACCGTGGCTGTATTCACTTACCATGGCTTTATTTCACTTACCGTGGCTGTATTCACCTGCCATGGCTGTATTTCACTTACCATGGCTGTATTCACTTACCATGGCTGAATTCACTTACCATGGCTGTATTCACTTACCATGGCTGTATTTACTTACCATGGCTGTATTCACTGACCATGGCTGTATTTACTTACCATGGCTGTATTCACTGACCATGGCTGTATTCAATTACCATGGCTGTATTTCACTTACCATGGCTGTACTCACTTACCATGGCTGTATTCACTTACCATGTCTGTATTTCACTTACCATGTCTGTATTTCACTTACCATAGCTGTATTCACTTACCATGTCTGTATTTCACTTACCATGTCTGTATTTCACTTACCATGTCTGTAATACTTACCATGGCTGTATTCACTTACCGTGGCTGTATTCACTTACCGTGGCTTTATTTCACTTACCGTGGCTGTATTCACTTACCATGGCTGTATTCACCTGCCATGGCTGTATTTCACTTACCATGGCTGTATTCACTTACCATGGCTGTATTCACTTACCATGGCTGTATTTACTTACCATGGCTGTATTCACTGACCATGGCTGTATTCAATTACCATGGCTGTATTTCACTTACCATGGCTGTACTCACTTACCATGGCTGTATTCACTTACCATGTCTGTATTTCACTTACCATGGCTGTATTTACTTACCATGGCTGTATTCACCTGCCATGGCTGTATTTCACTTACCATGGCTGTATTCACTTACCATGTCTGTATTCCACTTACCATGGCTGTACTCACTTACCATGGCTGTATTTACTTACCATGTCTGTATTTCACTTACCATGGCTGTACTCACTTACCATGTCTGTACTCACTTACCATGGCTGTATTCACTTACCATGGCTGTATTCACTTACCATGTCTGTAATACTTACCATGGCTGTATTCACTTACCATGGCTGTATTCACTTACCATGTCTGTAATACTTACCATGTCTGTATTTCACTTACCATGGCTGTGTTCACTTACCATGGCTGTATTTCACTTACTGTGGCTGTATTCACTTACCATGGCTGTATTCACCTGCCATGGCTGTATTTCACTTACCATGGCTGTACTCACTTACCATGGCTGTATTCACTTACCATGGCTGTATTCACCTACCATGGCTGTATTTCACTTACCATGTCTGTATTTCACTTACCATGGCTGTATTTCACTTACCATGTCTGTACTCACTTACCATGGCTGTATTCACTTACCATGGCTGTATTCACTTACCATGGCTGTAATACTTACCATGGCTGTATTTCACTTACCATGGCTGTATTCACTTACCATGGCTGTATTCACCTGCCATGGCTGTATTTCACTTACCATGGCTGTATTCACTTACCATGTCTGTTTTCACTTACCATGTCTGTAGTCACTTACCATGGCTGTATTCACTTACCATGGCTGTATTCACTTACCATGTCTGTAATACTTACCATGAATGTATTCACCGAGATAGAACATGATAATGAAATTTGAAAGGCATCAGAAGTGCCTGGATGTACATAGACAGACAGTCTAAAAGGCTTTCTCTCTACTCTGGTCCGAGGTCCTGTGAATAGAACTCTGCTCCCATCAACATCAGGGTCCCATCTGGTTGTCCTTCTCTTTCAATCTGACTGGAGCGCCACTGCTATTCATCTCTGAGTGTTTCCGCTGCGCTCCCTTTCAATGCAGAGTGGTGGAGGGACGCATAAAGACGCTGTCACTTACTCCTCAGCCCGCCACAGACGTGTCAGGTAGAGGGGATAGGGTGGTGTGGACTACAGTCACGAGGAGAGGAGAGGAGAGGAGAGGAGAGGGGTAGTGGAGACTAAAGGGGGTGATGGAGGCTGTCTGTGAAAAGAGTCTAGAGACAGAGGAGAGGAGAGAGGAGGAGAGGAGAGGAGAGAGGAGGGGAGGAGAGAGTAGAGGAGAGGGGTGGAGAGAGGAGAAAGAGAGGGGAGGAGAGGCAGTGAATGCTAAAGGGGGTGATGGAGGCTGTCTGTGAGGAGAGGAGAGGAGAGGAGAGGGCAGGAGAGGAGGAGAGGAGTAGAGAGGACAGGAGAGGAGGAGAGGATTAGAGAGGAGAGGAGAGGAGAGGAGAGGAGAGCAGAGAGGAGAGGAGAGGGGTAGTGAAGACTGAAGGGGGTGATGGAGTCTGTCTATGAAAAGAGTCTACAGACAGAGGAGAGGAGAGGAGGAGAGAGGACAGGAGTAGAGAGGACAGGAGAGGAGGAGAGGATTAGAGAGGAGAGGGGTAGTGAAGACTGAAGGGGGTGATGGAGTCTGTCTATGAAAAGAGTCTACAAACAGAGGAGAGGAGAGGAGAGGAGAGAGTAATGACTAAAGGGGGTGATGGAGGCTGTCTGAACAGAGTCTAGAGACAGAGGAGAGGAGAGGTAGTGAATGCTAAAGGGGGTGATGGACTGTGTACAGAGTCTAGAGACAGAGGAGGAGAGTGGTAGTGAACACTACAGGGGGTGACAGAAGCTGTCTGTGAACAGATTCTAGAGACAGAGGAGAGGAGAGTAAGGGAGGGTTCTCTGAGGATATTACCACCACAATAGATCTGGGGGACTCCCCGAGGCAAGCCCACACAAATGAAGGCCCCAGCGGAAATCGAACCCACAACCCTCAGTGTTGCAAGTGCCATGCTCTACCAACTGAGCCACACAGGACCGTTTAATTCAACATGATTTCTCATCGGTTGAAATGAAACTCTTCTCGTCCTATCAGTCACCGTCAGCAAAACAGGAGGACTATTGGCAGCCTATTTGCAATGCAAAAGCAGCCATGTTACGAGGTAAATTACATTTTTGATTGTGGGTTCTGTTTTGTGTCTGCAAGTGCCATGCCCATGAATAAATGCAGTGATTTTTGCATATGTTAAGTTGGGGTTGCCAAGCTCATCCCAAGTATTCAATTCCTAAAAAGGAGATTTCTTTTTTCCCTGGCGACCCTAGGACAACTCACAATGAGCATGTGAAAGCAGCGTGTTCCTGTTCATTTCCATTTGATTCATTGGACAGCTTCTTCAGATTAATTTGGTAGGTCGGTCAGGGAGATTGCTTTACATCTCTGTCATATTCTCCTGAATGGACAGGACCCTGACGGAAATGGAGGGTGACAGCCTCTTCCCCTGCCTGCCTCTCCAGTCCTACCCCAGCCTCCTCCATTCTCCCCTATTAACTCACAGCCTCCCCAGCCTCCCCCATTCTCCCCCAGCCTCCCCCATTCTCCAACAGCCTCCCCATTCTCCCCCAGCCACCTTTATCTCCCCCAGCCTCCCCCATTCTCCAACAGCCTTCCCCATTCTACCAACTCTGCATGACTCCCTGACACTGCAGACAGCAGAGGCGGGAGATGGGTCCCCATTGTTTACAGGCTATTCCGTGTGCACCTCTGGAGCGCTCGAGTTACATGCCACAACCAGTGACCTCTGGTTGGGACATTCCCCACCTTTGACCCTGCCCACCTACATCTCCTCAGGGCATCTGTCCAATAGGCATGTTGGACCGTGACAAGAATAACAGCACAGTCCAGCCCAGTCTGGGCTCAGTCTTCAGCAAGTGTGGCAGATTGTGGAGCTTTCTCATAAACCTCTGCCCTGCACATCAACCAATGGACCATTTCTCCTGCAGCCCTGGACTCTCCTAATATACGGTACTGTACGACCTACAGGGAAGAGGTGAGGGCCCTCGGAGTGTGGTGTCAGAAAAATAACAAAGGAGATGATCGTGGACTTCAGGAAACAGCAGAGGGAGCACCCCCCTATCCACATCGACGGGACAGTAGTGGAGAAGGTAGAAAGTTTTAAGTTCCTCGGCGTACACATCACGGACATACTGAAATGGTCCACCCACACAGACAGCATGGTGAAGAAGGCGCAACAGCGCCTCTTCAAACTCAGGAGGCTGAATAAATTCAGCTTGTCACCAAAAACACTCACAAACTTCTACAGATGCACAATCAAGAGCATCCTGTTGGGCTGTATCACCGCCTGGTACGGCAACTGATCCACCCACAACTGTAAGGCTCTCCAGAGGGTAGTGAGGTCTGCACAACGCATCACCGAGGGTAAACTACCTACCCTCCAGGACACCTACACAACTCGATGCCACAGGAAGGCCAAAAAGATCATCAAGGACAACAACCACCCGAGCCACTGCCTGTTCACCCCGTTATCATCCAGAAGGCGCGGTCAGTACAGGTGCATCAAAGCTGGGACCGAGAGACTGAAAAACAGCTTCTATCTAAAGGCCATCAGACTGATAAACAGCCATTACTAACATTGAGTGGCTGCTGCCAACATATGACTCAAATCTCTAGCCACTTTAACTTCTTAGGTGACGGTTTTGAAGAGTCTGGCGTGCCCAAAGTAAAATGCTTGCCACTCAGGCCCAGAAAATCGGATATGCACATAATTAGTACTATTGGATAGGAAACACTCTGAAGTTTCTAAAAGTGTTAAAATAACGTCTGTGAGTATAACATAACTGATATAGCAGGCAAAAACCCGAGACATTTCTGTCCGGATTTTTTTTTTTGTGACCTTTGCTCTGTTTGATACAGTCCCTATTGATTTCAATTGTATCCAGCTCCGAGATTGAGGTACCTATGGCTTCCACTAGATGTCAACAGTCTTTATACAGAGTCTGGAAGCTTTAGCAGTGAGCAGAATGGATAGGAACAGGAAATAGTCAAGGGAACTCAGATGTCAACAAGATTTCGCGGGCGCGAGACCGTGTGCGCGCCCTACTTTATTTTCCTTATATAACGTTTAGGTTACCATCCGAGGGAAATATTATTGCTAAAATTCATAAAAGAATAGCTAAGGATGCATTATAAATGCTCTTTGATTTGTTTAGGAAAAGTTTATAGGTATATTTGAACGCGTTCTCTTCACGGTTCAATGGGCGATTCGACGATGGATTTTCTGAACACAACGCGTCAACCAAACGGAGATTTATGGATATAATAAATGACTTTTTCTAACAAAAGAACCATTGGATGTCTTCGTTGGACACTTGGGAAGCCCTCAGCAGAAGTTCTTCGAAAGGTAAGGGATTTGTTTTAGCTCTGATATGGGTTTTGTGTGGCCCGCGCTGGTTATGAATTTATGCTAATGCATAAATATTAGAGGCGCTATCCTCAAACAATCAAATGTTGTGCTTTCACGTAAAGCCTTTTGGAAATCTGACAACGCTGTGATATTGCCAAGAATCAGAGCATTTGATGACTATGCAACAGTTGTATATTGATGAATGTTTAATAATTCAACTTTTGGATTTTGAATTTGGCGCCTTACATTTCACCGGGTAGTGTTGGGAGTGGCCCGCTAGCGCGCCGCTACTCCCTAAGTTTTAAACAATGCCACTTTATATATGGTTTACATATCCTACATTACCCATCTCATATGTATATACTGTACTCTATACCATCTAGTGCATCTTGCTACGCCGTTTGGCCATCACTCATCCATGTATTTATATGTACTGTGGCGTACAGCAGGTCAACCACCAAGGGGAGATTCGTCGAGGCCTGGTGACAGACGGAGTTTACATCACGAGACGATGACTCCATCTGCTGGACGTGCCAGGTCTCGACGGGCTCTCCGGCCAGGACTAATTGGGGCTGATTGGGAGTTTGTGAGTAATCAATGGCTGATTGTTCACCAGCTGTGCAAGTCCCATAAAGCTGCCAGAAGGGCAGCACATACGAGAGGACTGGGGGAAGAAAGGACTCCCGTATGGTTGGGGACGGTTACAGAGGTAAGGGCAGCACATACGAGAGGACTGGGGGAAGAAAGGACTCCCGTATGGTTGGGGACGGTTACAGAGGTAAGGGCAACACATACGAGAAGACTGGGGGCAGAAAGGACTCCTGTATGGTTGGGGACGGTTACAGAGGTTACAGTAGTGAGAAGTTTTTGTTCCCCATAGGATACAGCAAGACCCGGAGCCCAGAAGACGGTATCCCAGAGAGGGTCTCATGGGGGAGACCTATTATTTTCTTTTTTAATTATTATTCATAAATAAACACCATTGAAACCGAGCTAATCCTTCTCTGTCAGTGTCTGATCTGGGTAAACGTCTTGACAAAACCCCTCGGCTGCCACAAGTGGTGGAGAATGCAGGCACGCTGATAACATGGTCAGATCTGGGTTGACATTTACACAGCATCAGCATGGATGAGTTGATAGCTCAGTTTGTCCGGGCCCAACAAGCACAACAGGCGGTTCAGGAACGATCGCTGGAGGAAAAGCGAGTACAAAACGTTCGCCTCATTGAGGAAATCAGTAAGCTGCAAGGAGGAGCGAATCACATCCCAACCAGTTTTTAATCAAGCTAACGGAAGAAGATGACTTCGAAACCTACCTCTGTACGTTTGAAAAGACAGCACAATGGGAAGGATTGCCAAGGCCGAATTGGGCAAGTCTGCTGGCCCCGTTCCTCTCTGGGAATGCCCAAAAGGCGTAATGGGACCTGAACGACGAACAGGCGGCTAACTACGATGGACTCAAACGGGAGATACTCAGCCGCTACGGGTACAGCCTGGCCCATCGGGCTCAACGGTTCCACAACTGGAGGTTCATGCCCGACGCATCCCCCCGAGCCCAGATGAGCGACCTACTGCGCGTCACCAGGGCATGGCTCCTAACCGACGTATCCACCCTCTCCCTCCTCGACAAAGTGGTCCTGGATCGCTTCTTACGGGCGCTACCCCACGATATGATGAGGGCAGCAAGCCTATGCTCGCCCCAGACCGTGGAGGGCCTCCTGGAAGCAGTGGAGACGCATCAGAACACTCAGGCCCTGCTGTGTGGGAGCCGGGACGAGTTGGCGACCCGTCCGAGGGGACGGAAGGACAGCCCCACCATGGTGAACCCCGAACCGACAGTCGGCAGGGCCAAATGACCGCAAACCCATGGCGAGATGGTTGGGGTAGGGCTGACCCGCCACCGATGACCCCAGGTAGATGGAGACCAAAGGAGGTGTTTCGAGTGTTGCCGGGGGCACATGCCTGGCATTACCTGTCTCAAGAGGAGTCGATGCCATCAGCTAGCCCCGGAGGCGAGGTGGGTCACGCCATGAACTATGTCACCTCCTGTTGGGCGCACCACAAATCAACTGCACCCATGGCCCCTGTGAAGGTTGACGGCAACGACACGGAAGCGCTATTAGACTCCAGAAGAATGGTTACGCTGGTAACAACGAGTATGCTGAACCAGGAGACCGAACGGGGTAGGGAGATGGCCATTTGTTCATTGTTCATGGTGACACAAAGCGGTATCCAACAGTATGGAACAACATCGTGACGCCACAAGGGAGCTGCCAGATGATGGTGGGTGCTGTACTTCTCCTAGTGGGACGGGATTTTCCGCTGTTCGCGGCCCTATTGGGGCTGGCCGAAGATGAGAGCGGGGACGACCCATCGCCTGTGTGGCCCGAAAGCAACCGGTTAACCTACCTGCATCTATGGGTCCGGAGTCGGAGAAGACCCGGGAACGGATCGCCGCCCGGTTCCACTGGCCCGGGATGAGCAGGGCCGTGGAAGACTACTGTCGCAGCTGCCCGGAGTGTCAACTCACTGCCCCAAAAGCACACTTCCAAAACCCACTGGTCCCCCTACCGATCATCGGGGTGCCCTTTGACCGCATCGCCATGGACATAGTGGGACCCTTGGTAAAAACAGCATGAGGACACAGGTACATCCTGGTTATAGTAGACTATGCCACCAGGTATCCCAAGGCCATTCCCCTACGGGCGACGGTATCCAAGGGAATCGCCCGGGAGATGTTCCACCTCTTTAGCCGGGTGGACATCCCCGAACGAGATCCTGACAGACCAAGGTATGGAGTTTATGTCCCGCCTAATGAAAGAGTTGTGTGCCCTCCTGCAGATCAAGCAGATCCGGACCTCTGTTTTTCACCCGCAGACGGATGGGCTCGTCGAGCGCTTCAATAAATCGTTCAAGCAAATGCTGCTGAAGGTCATCGAGCAGGACGGGAAGAACTGGGACCAGCTACTACCCCACCTAATGTTCTCAATCCGAGAAGTAGCCCAGTCCTCCACTGGGTTTTCCCCTTTCGAACTCCTCTATGGGAAGAGGCCACGCGGCCTACTGGACCTTGCCAAGGAGGTGTGGGAAGCCAACTGACCCCATTACGCAGCGTGGTAGAGCACGTGGAGACGATGAGGGAGCGGATGACAGCCATATGGCCAGTAGTGAGGGAACATATGGAGAAGGCCCAACTTGCCCAAGCCCAGGTCTACAATCGGGGAGCCCAGCCCCGAGAATTCCAGGTGGGAGACAGGGTGTTGGTCTTGATCCCCACGGCCGAAAGTAAGTTCCTGGCAACATGGCACGGACCATACGAGGTGATCGAGAAGCTGGGACCTGTCAATTACCGCGTACGGCAACCGGGGAGACGGAAACACCAACAGATTTACCACGTGAAACTGTTGAAGAAGTGGCATGAGGGGGCAGCCTTGGCCGCGTTATGGTCGGGACCCAGGACGCCAATGGTGTTCTCCGAGAAGCCGGGCCAAACAACCCTCATTGAAACGACCCACATCCGTACCCGACCCGGGGAAACGGTACGAAAGAGGCCATTTTGGAGGTGGAGGCTATGCTGAGGATGGGGGTCATTGAAGTGTCCCACAGTGCATGATGCAGCCCCATCGTGTTGGTGCCCAAACCGGACGGTAGTTTCTGCTTCTGTAATGATTTCTGGGGTGTGAACAACATAAGCTTATTTGACGCCTACCCCATGCCGAGGGTGGACGAGCTCATCGACTGATTGGGACAGGCCCGGTACATCAGCACACTTGACCTGACCAAAGGACATTGGCAGGTACCGCAGGCAGCCTCCTCCCGGGAGAAGACGCCATTCTCGACACCAGACGGTCTGTGTCAGTACCGGGTGCTCCCGTTCGGTCTCCATGGAGCCCCGCCCACATTCCAGTGACTGATGAACAGAGTGCTTCGACCCCACCAGCACTACGCAGCGGCCTATCTGGATGATATCATCATCCACAGCCAAGGTTGGGAAGAGCACCTGACGCGCCTCCAGGCGGTGCTGGACACACTCAGACAAGCCTGGTTGAACGCAAACCCCAAGAAATGCAAACTAGGGTTCGAGGAAGTGGAGTACCTGGGGTATTTGATCGGACGGGGGAACGTCAAGCCACAGGAGAAGAAAGTTCACATAGTACGTGACTGGCCCGTTCCACGCACCAAGACACAGGTCAAGTCCTTCCTGGGACTGGCAGGATACTATAGCCGGTTTATCCCCAACTTTGCGGCTATAGCTTCCCCCCTCTCATATCTAACCAGGGCCCGCCTCCTGAAAACAGTAAAATGGATGGACGAGAGAGAAGCGGCGTTCAGCCGTCTGAAGGAAGCGCTGTGCTCCCATCCGATTCTCGTAACGCCCGATTTTCAGGTGCCGGTGGTGGTCCAGACAGATACATGTGCTACGGAACTAGGGGCCGTTCTGTCCCAGATACACGATGGGGAGGAGCAACCCATCATGTACATCAGCCAAAAGCTGATACCTAGAGAAAAATAGTACTCAATTGTTGAGAAAGAGTGTCTAGCGGTGAAGTGTCTCTCTCAGTCTCCCACAGCCTTCCACAACCTTCCCAGTCTCCCACAACCTCCCCAGCCTCCCTCAATCTACAGATCCAACCTACACTATATATGCAAATGTATGTGGACACTCCTTCAAATGAGTGGATTCGGCTATTTCAGCCACACCCGTTGCTGACAGCTGTATAAAATCAACCACACAGCCATGTAATTTCCATAGACAAACATTGGCAATAGAATGGCCTTACTGAAGAGCTCAGTTACTTTCAACGTGGCACCGTCATTGGAAGCCATCTTTCCAAGAAGTCAGTTCGTAAAAATTCGGCCCTGCTAGAGCTGCCCCGGTCAACTGTATGTGCTGTTATTGTGAAGTGGAAACATCTAGTGGTAGGCCACACAAGCTCACAGAAAGGGAACGCCGAGTGCTGAAGTGCATAGCGCGTAAAAATCATCTGTCCTCGGTTGCAGCACTCACTACCGAGCTCCAAACTGCCTCTTGAAGCAACATCAACACAAGAACTGTTCGTCGGGAGTTTCATGAAATGGGTTTCCATGTCTGGGCAGCCGCAAACAAGCCTAAGATCACCATGTGCAATACCAAGTGTCGGCTGGAGTGGTGTAAAGCTTGCCTCCATTGGACTCTGGTGCAGTGGAAACGTGTTCTCTGGAGTGATAAATCTCGCTCACCATCTGGCAGTCCAACAGAAAAATCTGGAATTGGCCGATGCCAGGAGAACGCAAACTGCCCCAATGCATAGTGCCAACTGTAAAGTTTGGTGGAGGAGGTATAATGGTCTGGGACTGTTTTTCATGGTTCGGGCCCCTTAGTTCCAGTAAAGGGACATCTTAACGCTACGTTATACAATGACATTCTAGATGATTCTGTGCTTCCGACTTTGTGGCAACAGTTTGGGGAAGGCCTTTTCCTGTTTCAGCATGACAATGCCCACGTGTATAAAAAGAGGTCCATACAGAAAATGGTTTGTTGAGATCAGTGTGGAAGAACTTGACTGGCCTGCACAGAGCCCTGATCTCTCGTCAAACCATGTGTTTGATGTATCTGATACCATTCCACCTATTCCGCTCCAGCCATCACCACGAGGAGCTCGTCCTCCCCAATAAAGGTGCCACCAACCTCCTGTGATTGGAACGCTGACTGCGAGCCAGGCCTAATCGCCCAACATCAGTGCCCGACCTCACTAATGCTCTTGTGGCTGAATGGAAGCAAGTCCCCACAGCAATGTTCGAACATCTAGTGGAAAGCCTTCCCAGAAGAGTGGAGGCTGTTATAGCCGCAAAGGGTGGACCAACTCCATGTTAATGCCCATGATTTTGGAATGAGATGTTCGACAAGTAGGTGTCCACATACCTTTTGTCATGTAGTGTAGGTTGCTATAACTGTACCTACCTCCAATCTACAGATCCAACATAGGTAGCTATACCTGTAAGTACAGTCTGTGACTTGTAGTCAAGCCATAGCTATTAAATACATCCTTAACCTGTCCTCCAATCAGTCCTGTTCACAGATCAATCTCACTGAGAAGGTTGAATTCACTGAGTCAGAAAAGTCTTAAAGAGTGAACTAGTTTGAAAGGTAGTCAGACCTTAAGAAAACCCAGCTAGCACATTTAGTTACTTGGAAGTTGTGGGAACGTACGTTTTTGGTTTCCCATTGGTTCTGGGAATGAAGCCATACATTTTCTGGCCGGTAAAACAGAACGGATTTTAAACTTCCTGAGAACGGAAGTGAACATTTTGCATGTTCTGGGAACATTAATTTTTAGGTTTCAGCGAGGTTCTGCAATGAAGTAATTTTTTTGGTCATTTAGCAGACGCTCTTATCCAGAATGACTTACAGGAGCAATTAGAGTTAAGTGACTTGCTCAAGGGCACATCGGTATATTTTTCACTTGGGGATTTGAACGAGCAAACTTTTGATTACTATCCCAACGCTCTTAACCACTAGGGTAAAGGATAGAGAGAGTTTTGATGATGCTGGGAACAGAATGTTTATGTATTTAACTAACATTCTTAGATTGTTGCTCATGTTTTCTTGTGGTATTTATGGGACGTTTTCTTAATGTTCTGAGAACATGCCTTTAAATAGAACCATGAAGAAACCTATAGGAAACATTATGATTAAGTACTAAAATTCCCACCTAACAAACATTTGTTTCTCAGAAAATTATGTTCAAGCTGGTATCCTGCAACATTCCCAGAACATTGTGTTCAAGCTGTTATCCTGCAACATTCTCAAAACATTGTGTTCAAGCTGGTATCCTGCAACATTCTCAGAACATTGTGTTCAAGCTGGTATCCTGCAACATTCCAATAACATTGTGTTCAAGCTGGTATCCTGCAACATTCCAATAACATTGTGTTCAAGCTGGTATCCTGCAACATTCCAATAACATTGTGTTCAAGCTGGTATCCTGCAACATTCTCAAAACATTGTGTTCAAGCTGGTATCCTGCAACATTCTCAGAACATTGTGTTCAAGCTGGTATCCTGCAACATTCTCAGAACATTGTGTTCAAGCTGGTATCCTGCAACATTCTCAAAACATTGTGTTCAAGCTGGTATCCTGGAACATTCTCAGAACATTGTGTTCAAGCTGGTATCCTGCAACATTCCAATAACATTGTGTTCAAGCTGGTATCCTGCAACATTCCCAGAACATTATGTTCAAAGTCACCATTATTAGTCAGTTGTACAACCGAATGCCTTCAACCGAAATGTGCCTTCCGCATTTAACCTAACCCCTCTGAATCAGAGAGGTGCGGGGGGCTGCCTTAATCGACATCCACGTCTTCAGCGCCCGGGGAACAGTGGGTTAACTGCCTTGTTTAGGGGCAGAACGACAGATTTGTACCTTGTCAGCTCGGGGATTTGAACTTGCAACCCTCCGGTTACTAGTCCAACGCTATAACCACTAAGCTACCTGCCGTTCAAGCTGGTATTCTGCAACATTCCAAGAACACTGTGTTCAAGCTGGTATCCTGCAACATTCCCAGAACACTGTGTTCAAGCTGGTATCCTGCAACATTCTCAGAACACTGTGTTCAAGCTGGTATCCTGCAACATTCTCAGAACACTGTGTTCAAGCTGGTATCCTGCAACATTCTCAGAACACTGTGTTCAAGCTGGTATCCTGCAACATTCTCAGAACACTGTGTTCAAGCTGGTATTCTGCAACATTCTCAGAACACTGTGTTCAAGCTGGTATCCTGCAACATTCTCAGAACACTGTGTTCAAGCTGGTATCCTGCAACATTCCCAGAACACTGTGTTCAAGCTGGTATCCTGCAACATTCTCAGAACACTGTGTTCAAGCTGGTATCCTGCAACATTCTCAGAACACTGTGTTCAAGCTGGTATCCTGCAACATTCCCAGAACACTGTGTTCAAGCTGGTATCCTGCAACATTCTCAGAACACTGTGTTCAAGCTGGTATCCTGCAACATTCTCAGAACACTGTGTTCAAGCTGGTATCCTGCAACATTCTCAGAACACTGTGTTCAAGCTGGTATTCTGCAACATTCTCAGAACACTGTGTTCAAGCTGGTATCCTGCAACATTCTCAGAACACTGTGTTCAAGCTGGTATTCTGCAACATTCTCAGAACATTGTGTAAAGTTTGTATGCAAAATAACCATAGGACAACCACGCTCTCACCAAGCGCTAAGAAACATATGGTTCTCAGAACGTTGTGCTAGCTGGGAATATTTTAGGATCACGCTAGATTTTCTACTTTAAGGGGCGGTTTCCCAGACACTGATTAAGACTAATCATAGACTAAATTGGAGATTTAAGCTGGACTAACTGAAATAGAATTTCTCAGACATGGTTTAAAATAGTCTCAGACTTTCCCTAGTCCTGAATTACAAAGTCTGATTTCCAGAAGTCTGATTAGAACTAGTCTAGATTTAAGTAAAGGCTTAAACTAAACCTGGCCAGAGGCAGGTTTAACTTCAGATTAATTGATGTTGGCCTCCAGATTGACCTTAGCAATAGAGGAAAATGGATTACCTGGACTATTTTAATGATGATGAAAGAGCTCCATTTAGACCAGACAGAAGGGTGGTTATGGACAGGAGCAACCCACTGAATGATTTTGATGAAATCAACTTTCGTGACCGTTTTCACATGTACAAAGCAACTGCAGCAGACATAATTAGTCTGCTTGAGACAAGGCTTTCATCTGATTCTTTTAGGGAATGCCTATCCCTCATTCGCTACAAGTACTGATCACCTTAAGGTTTTTGGCATGTGGAACCTTCCATCGTGAAACAGGCGATTTGTGTGGCGTAAGTGAACCAACTGTGTGCAAAATAGTCCACAAAGTGTGCAAAGCTATATGTGAACTGAAGGACGACTACATCAAGTTTCCTGATGCTGCTGGCCAAGCCAACTACAAGGTGGAGTTCTTTGAATATGGAAACTTCCCTGGAGTCATTGGCTGTATTGATGGATGTCATATTCCAATAAAGTGTCCCTCTACTGCAGATTCTGAGGAGTACAGAAATCGTAAAAACTGGTTCTCAATAAATGTACAAAGTGTGTGCACTCCCACTATGCAGTTCTCCAACATTGTTGCACGTTGGAAAGGTGCAACTCATGACTCAAGAATTTTCCAGAACTCCTGTCTGTACGCTCAGTTTGAAGGTGGTCAACATAGTGGAATCATACTTGGTGAATCATAGTGGGTATGCACAGACCAACTTCTTGTTCACTCCTTACCTTCATGTAGTCACACCTGAGCAGCAGCGGTACAACCAAGCTCATATCCGTACCAGAGGTACAGTAGAGCGCATGTTTGGTGTATGGAAGAGTCGTTTCCAGTGTCTCAGAAACACATTGCGCTTTGAACCTAGAAGATGCTGTATTGTCATAATTGCAACAGCAGTGCTTCACAATTACCTCAAACAACATGGCTGCCCAGATCCTCAAATGGAACATAGGGATGAACCAGATCTTCCCATGGTTGAGCCAGACAATGACAGGTATGGACTGGCGTGCAGAGATGCTTTTGCTTGGCGGCACTTCTCACAATAAAGTTACCTCAGATGATTGAAGACAACAATTGCCACAGATTGATGATGAACAAAAGTTTAATTTCACAAATTGAGATATCGGGACCCTGAACTGGTGCTGGTTTCAGTAGAACATTGGTACTTCTGCTGCTTCATGTTTCTCTCTTCCTCCCTCATGGCTAACTCAACATTAAGTATTTTCATCTTCATGTCATGTTCATCTTGTAAATACTTTAATTTGTGCTCATGGAATTCCATGGCCAGTTTCTCGTGCATGGTCAGCCTCTTGGTCCTTTTCATCTGGCCAGAATTAGTGACACCATCTTCCCTCCAGGCTGCTGCAGCTGTAGTGGGCTGACTTTCATCCTGTCTCAGGACCTCCAAGCTCTGGTGATCATCTGAAAAGTATTATATTGCAGCATTAGTGAACAATATGTATTCAGAAGTTCAGTTCATGAAATATTTAAGGTTATATGACTGCAAGAAATGACTGACAACAATACATATTCTCTGCAGTTTAAGGATGGCACATATTGAATTAATGTGGCCTACCAAATGAGGATTGGAACGGGGCCCCATCTGAACTGTCCAAATGATCATCATCAGGTATACCTTCCAGGGGCTGCTGGCTATCAATGATCGAAGTCAACAAGTGTCCTAGGTCATCGGTCTCCGGTCTTTCTGGGGGTCCACCACCAGTCTTGAAACGCTCCCTACGTGCAACAGCATTTGTCTTCTTTAAGTTTATTTTCATGTTTTTCCACAGGATCTTAGAAAGATGAGACAATATAAAAAAATTAAATTCTGTATGATGCTGTTTGTAATGTACTTGGATCAAAATGAAGCAACATTTCAAAGTGACTGACATGTAAAAGTAGACCAACAATAATACAGTAGCTTACCTGAAGTTGTTGAAGTGTCCTGTTGCTTACTTTTTCATTCGAGTTAAATTCATTGCAAATTGAAGTTCAAGCATTCTTTTTCTTGTTTTCTGTTGCTGAATCATGCTTTTTGTTCTCAATAATTGGGTGGTTTGACACAATTTGCTTCAAAAGGGTCCTTTCAAAGTCACTGAAATTCTTTGAACGTTGTCTTTTACCTTTGTCCATTGTTTGGTTGGGTGATTTACTCCAGTTCCACACACACAATGTTAATGTTTCTTAAGGGTCCAGCCCTGGTTTTTGAAGCAACCTCAGGTCTGCACCAAGTGCACAACATTACTCTAATCGGGCTTCACAGAGAGTAGCTAGTTAGTCTTTATTAACTTTAGTCTGCAACTCCCTAGTCGGGTACTACTTAATCTCAAATAAAGCAATGTCTCGGAAAGCCATTTTTTCAGTCCGTATTAATTTAAGTAGAATTAGCCTAGTCCTCATTTATTTTAAACTCTGTCTGGGAAACCGCCCCTTAGATTGCTGTTCAATAATCAGACAAAACTACAGATGGTTTCCATCAAACATCCCGACTGTTCATTCATCAAGAATGAATTTATAAAACAATACATGGAAGTTCTACGTAGTGAGTCCCACTGCATCAAATGCAGAACATGACATGTGTTTTTACAGTGAAGCGACATCACAGCTAAACAAAACCATTTTTCTCTGGTTTGTTTCCTGCTTCTGACATCATACATCTGCCTTGTCCCTACAGATCATCTGTCTCCTACAGCTATACCGAAGGAGAGGAGAGAAAGTGTCTCCTACAGCTATACAGAAGGAGAGGAGAGGCAATGTCTCCTACAGCTATACCGAAGGAGAGGAGAGGTAGTGTCTCCTACAGCTATACAGAAGGAGAGGAGAGGTAGAGTCTCCTACAGCTATACAGAAGGAGAGGAGAGGTAGTGTCTCCTACAGCTATACAGAAGGAGAGGAGAGGTAGTGTCTCCTACAGCTATACAGAAGGAGAGGAGAGGTAGTGTCTCCTACAGCTATACAGAAGGAGAGGAGAGGTAGTGTCTCCTACAGCTATACAGAAGGAGAGGAGAGGTAGTGTCTCCTACAGCTATACAGAAGGAGAGGAGAGGTAGTGTCTCCTACAGCTATACAGAAGGAGAGGAGAGATAGAGTCTCCTACAGCTATACAGAAGGAGAGGAGAGGTAGTGTCTCCTACAGCTATACAGAAGGAGAGGAGAGGTAGTGTCTCCTACAGCTATACAGAAGGAGAGGAGAGGTAGTGTCTCCTACAGCTATACAGAAGGAGAGGAGGGGTAGTCTACACACGCCTACAAACACCTACACACATTTCTTTATGTTAGTCATTTAGCAGATGCTCTTATCAATAGCCAATTACAGCAAAGTGTTACAACCACATATCACAGGCATAGTAAAGGGTTACAACCACATATCACAGACATAGTAAAGGGTTACAACCACATATCACAGGCATAGTAAAGGGTTACAACCACATATCACAGGCATAGTAACGGGTTACAACCACATATCACAGGCATATTAAAGGGTTATAACCACATATCACAGGCATAGTAAAGGGTTACAAATACATATCACAGGCATAGTAACGGGTTACAACCACATATCACAGGCATAGTAAAGGTTAACAAACACATATCACAGGCATATTAAAGGGTTATAACCAAATATCACAGGGATAGTAAAGGGTTCCAACCACATATCACAGGCATAGTAAAGGGTTACAACCACACATCACAGGCATAGTAAAGGGTTATAACCACACATCACAAGCATAGTAAAGGGTTACAACCACATATCACAGGCATAGTAAAGGGTTACAACCACATATCACAGGCATAGTAATATTAGGCTTACAACCACATATCACAGGCATAGTAAAGTGTTACAACCACACATCACAGGCAAAGTAATATTAGGCTAACAACCACATATCACAGGCATAGTAAAGGGTTACAACCACATATCACAGGCTTAGTAAAGTGTGACAACCACATATCACAGGCACTGTAAAGGGTTTTAACCACATATCACAGGCATTGTAAAGGGTTACAACCACATATCACAGGCATAGTAAATTGTTACAACCACATATCACAGGCATAATAAATTGTTACAACCACATATCACAGGCATAGTAAAGGGTTACATCTACGTATCACAGGCATAGTGAAATGTTACAACCACATATCACAATCATAGTAAAGTGTTACAACCACATATCACAGGCATAGTAAAGTGTTAGAACCACATATCACAGGCATTGTAAAGGGTTACAACGACACATCACGGGCTTAGTAAAGGGTTACAACCACACATCACAGACATAGTAAGGTTGTACAACCACATATCACAGGCATAGTAAAGGGTTACAACCACCAGAGGAGGGTGATATATGGGACCAATAGGGCCACTCCTCTTTGTCACACAGCCGGGACATTGCGTCTGCCTTCCCATTCTGGGAGCCTGGTCTGTAGGAAAGGGTAAACACAAAACGGGTGAAAAACATGGCCCACCTTGCCTGGCGAGGGTTCAGTCTCCTCGCTGCCCGGATTTACTCCAGATTGCGGTGGTCAATCCAGATGAGAAAAGGGTGTTGAGCCCCCTCAAGCCAATGTCTCCACGCCTTCAAATCCTTTACGACAGCCAACAGCTCCCGGTCCCCCACGTCATAGTTTCGCTCCGCCGGGCTGAGCTTCTTAGAGAAGAAGGCACAGGGGCGGAGCTTCGGTGGCGTACCCGAGCGCTGACAGAGCACTGCTCTTATCCCAGCCTCGGACGCGTCCACCTCCACTATGAAAACCAAAGAGGGATCCGGATGGGCCAGCATGGGAGCGAGGTAAACAGAGCCTTCAGGTGACCAAAAAGCCCTGTCTGCCTCAGCCAACCACTGCAAACTCACCGGACCCCCCTTCAGCAGTGACATAATGGGAGACGCTACCTGACCAAAACCCTGGATAAACCTCCGGTAGTAATTGGCAAACCCAAGAAACCGCTGCACCTCCTTTACCGTGGTGGGAGTCGGCCAATTACCACAATGCGGTCATTCTCCATCTCCACCCCCGAGGTAGAAATGTGGTACCCTATAAGGAGACGGACTGCTGAAAGAACAGACACTTCTCAGCCTTGACATGCAGGTCATGCTCCAATAACCGTCCAAGCACCCTGCACACCAGGGACACATGCTCGGTGCGTGTAGCGGAGTATATCAGAATGTCATCAATATACACCACTACACCCTGCCCGTGCAGGTCCTTGAAAATCTCGTCTACAAAGGCTTGGAAAACTGATGGAGCATTCATCAATCCGTACGGCATGACGAGGTACTCATAATGCCCTGAGGTGGTACTGAAAGCCGTCTTCCACTTGTCTCCCTCCCGGATACGCACCAGGTTGTAAGCGCTCCTGAGATCTAATTTGGTGAAGAAGCGCCCCCCGTGCATTGACTCAATCGCCATAGCGATTAGAGGTAGCGGGTAACTGTACCTCACCGTAATCTAATTTAGACCTCTATAGTCAATGCACGGGCGGAGACCTCCATCCTTCTTCTTCAAGAAAAAGATACTTGAGGAGGCGGGGGGATGTGGAGGACCGACTGTACCCCTGATGCAGGGATTCGGAGATATGTTTCCATAGCCACCGTCTCCGCTTGTGACAGAGGATACACGTGACTCCTGGAAAGTGGTAGCACCAACGGAAACCCCTAAACACCTCCCCGAGCACTCTCACGACCACCCCGTGAGAGCCCTCTGTTGCCAAAAAACAGTTGGGTCATGACAAGCTAACCAGGGTAGACCTAGAACCACGGGAAACGCAGGAGAATCAATGAGGAAGAGACTAATTCTCTCCCTGTGATCCCCCTGCGTCACCATACTAAGAGGAGCGGTGACCTCCCTAATAACCCCTGACCCTAATGGTCGACTATCTAAGGCGTGAACGGGGAAAGGCACATCCACAGGAACAATGGGGATCCCTAAACTATGGACGAATGATCTGTCTATAAAATTGCTGGGAATGCGGGGGAAAAATCAGGAAAAGTGACATACACAAACATATGTGCAACAGAGGGCTCTGGGTGAGAATGGTGCCGGCTCACCTGAGGTGACGCCAGAGCGCCCTGCCTACTGCCTCGATACCCAGAGGAACCAACCCGGCACCGACCGGCAGTGTGACCTCTGCGGCCACAAATGCATGCTAACTCCCAATGGACGTCCTCTCGCAGACTGCATCGATAATGGTTTATCAGGTCCCTGTCGTTCCATCCCGCGCCGGCAGCCAGGGTCCGAAACTCCAGGGCAAACTCCTGGGCGCTCCTCATCTCCTGCCTCAGATGGAAGAGGCATTCACCCGCCGCTCTACCCTCGGGTGGATGGTCGACTGCCCGGAAACGGCGGATGACCTCCTCAAACTGGTCCAACGCCGCATCTCCCTCTCTCCACACGGCGTTGGCCCACTCCAGGGCTTTCCCGGTGAGGCACGAGACGAGGGCAGATACCCTATCACTGCCCAAAGGAGCTGGGTGGACAGTTGCCAGATATAATTCAAGCTGCAATAAGAACCCCTGGCAGTTCGCAGCACTCCCCGTCGTAATCGTGGGGAAGGGAGAGACGATTCCCACTGGAACCAGGAGAAGGAGGATTGAGAATGGGAGACCCCGGTTGTGTTTGTGGAGGCGATGGTAGAACTCCCTGTCTCTCCCAGCGGTCCATTGTCTGGACAACGCAGTCCATGGTGGTGCCTAGATGGTGGAGCATTGCTGCGTGCTCCCGGACGCTCCCGGACGCGCTCCTCTACCCCTATTCCCGGGGTACCAGCTCCTGCTGACTCCATATGTGTGGTCCGGAATTCTGTTAGGGTTGCGTAACTGGTGGCAGAGAAGTCAGGCGCAGGAGAGCAGAACTTTGTACTAAGCGTAGTTGTTTAATCATACAACCAAAATGGTAAAAAAACATCACGAGAGAGTACATGGGCTAATAACCCTTTAACCCACCAGTATAATACATGAACAACAAACACTAAACAGCAAACAATTCCGGACAAGGACATGTGAGAAACAAAGGGTTAAATACATGACATATAATGAATGGAATTGGAACCAGGTGTGTGGAAAGACAGGACAAAACAAATGGAAAATGAAAAATGGATCGATGATGGCTAGAAGACCGGCGACGCCGACCACCGAACGCCACCCGAACAAGGAGAGGCACCAACTTCGGCGGAAGTCGTGACAGATACTTAGTTGTTGTTACCACTGGTACTTCCTGTCCTCATAGGATTAGTGGTGCAGGTTGTGGAGGGTCTCTAGAAAAACATCTGAATTTTTGCAGACTTTTTCCAAATCTTCTAGCTGCTTTGTGTCCAAGCCCAGGGAAGTGTCCTCTTTGATGCTGGTTAATGGTATGGCTCGGGACAGCCCTACATCGTCTGCATACCCAGTGTCCAGAGTGTCACTGAAGACAACTTTTCAGGTGTACATGTGAAGGAGAAAGAGATATGGTGAAACCACACCCCCTTGTGTCACACCAGAGGTGACCTCTGACCTAGGGCTAAAAGTGCTATTTGCAATCACCCTCTGTCTTCTTCTGATGGTATAGCTGTGTAGCCAGGATAGTAACCATCACCCTCTGTCTTCTTCTGGTGGAATAGCTGTGGAGCCAGGCTAGTAACCATCACCCTCTGTCTTCTTCTTCTGGTGGAATAGCTGTGGAGCCAGGCTAGTAACCTCGGACACAGTTTAATGTCAGACAGATGTTGCAGGATCTTTGCGTGATCTACTCGATCAAAGGCTTTGGACATATCAGCAAGTAACACCCTCATCAGGGCTGGTTTTCTGGAGTCTGTAGCTGTCAGCCAGGAGTGTGTGGCTTTCACAAGGGCGGTAGTAGTGCTGTACTTTGGGAGGTAGGCATAATGATTTGTGCTCTCAGTTTTTTCATGATGAAGCTCTCCTGGATTATACCATGGCATGAAATTAGAGAGATGGGCCTCTGAAGTGTTTTCTCTTTTGGGGAGAGGACATCCTGGTGACATGGACAGTGTTAATAAAATAATCCAGTGTTCAGTTGAAGTGTTTTGTCATGTGTCCATGGTGGATGGTAGAGTACTCCACTACCAGAGATGAAACTGAGCTGGGGAATCGTTTAGGACGGAGCTGAAGCCGCATACACTCAAACTCCTCTTCTCTAGGTCAGTTCTTCTCTCTGCCTGCATACTGTGGTTCACACTCCTCTTTCTCTCTGTCAGTTCTTGTCTTTTTCTTTATACTGTGTTTCACACTCCTCTTCTCCAGGTCAGAACTTCTCTTTTCCTACATACAGTGGTTCACATTCCTCTTCTCTAGGTCATATCATCTCTCTGCCTGCATACTGTGGTTCACACTCCTCTTTCATTACCTCAGTTCTTCAATCTGCCTGGATTCTGATGTTCACACTCCTCCTTCTCTTGGTCAGTTTTTCTCTTTTTCTTTTTACTGTGCTTCACACTCCTCTTTCTCAGACAGTTCTTCTAATTGTCTTCTCACTGTGGTTCACACTCCTCTTTCTCTGTCAGTTCTAATTTTCTTCATACTGTGGTTCACACTCCTCTTTCTCTCAGTCAGTTCTTCTCCTTTTCTTTAAACTGTGGTTCACACTCCTCTTTCTCTAGGTCAGGTCTTCTCTCTGCCTGCATACTGTGGTTCACACTCCTCTTTCTCTGTCAGTTCTTCTAATTTTATTTATACTCTGGTTCACACTCCTCTTTCCCAAGGACAGAACTTCTCTCTTCCTGCTTACTGTGGTTCATACTCCTCTTTCTCTGGGACAGAACTTCTCTCTTCCTGCTTACTGTGGTTCATACTCCTCTTTCTCTGTCAGTTCATCTCTTTTTCTTTTTACTGTGGTTCAAACACCTTTTTCTCTTGGTCAGTTCTTCTCTCTTCCTGCATACTGTGCTTCAAACACCTCTTTCTCTAGGTCAGTTCTTCTCTCTGCCTGCATACTGTGGTTCATACTCCTCTTTCTCTGTCAGTTCATCTCTTTTTCTTTTTACTGTGGTTCAAACACCTTTTTCTCTTGGTCAGTTCTTCTCTCTTCCTGCATACTGTGCTTCAAACACCTCTTTCTCTAGGTCAGTTCTTCAATCTGCCTGGATTCTGTTGTTCACACAGGTAACGACACTCAGCTGCCTCTAATTGGGAACCATTAACCCAACATAGAAATAAACAACCTAGAACAGAAAAACCCTACACCAAAAACGAAACTAAACACGCCAGCCTGTCAACTCAGGCCTGGACGTGACAGTACCCCCCCCCCCAAAGGCGCGGACTCCGACCGCGCCAAAAGTCCATGCGGGGGTCTTCGGGTGGGTCTTTTCTTTCCAAGGTGGCGGCTCCGGTGCCGGCCGTGCTGGCCCGAGGTCACACACCGGAGGCCCTGGGCTAGCAGCCGGAACCGTTCGTGCTGGACTCACGAAGTGCACAGGGGACCTGGTGCAGGAAGCAGGAGCAGGCTGTGCTGGACACACAATGCGCACAGGGAACCTGGTGCGGGGAGTAGGAGCAGGCTGTGCTGGACTCGCGATGCGCACAGGGGACCTGGTGCGGGGAGCAGGAACAGGCTGTGCTGGACTCGCGAATGCGCACAGGAACTCTGGTGCGGGAAGCAGGAACGGGCCGTGTAGGACTCACAATGCGCACTGGGACTCTGGTGCGGGGAGCAGGAACGGGCCGTGTTGGACTCACGATGCGCACTGGGACTCTGGTGCGGGGAGCAGGAACGGGCCGTATTGGACTCACAATGCGCACTGGGACACTGGTGCGGGGAGCAGGAACGGGCCGTATTGGACTCACGATGCGCACTGGGATCCTGGAGCGTGGAACAGGGACAGGACGTGCTGGGTCCACGACGCGCACAGGGATCCTGGAGCGTGGAACAGGGACTGGACGTACTCTAAGCGTACAGGGGGCCTGGTGCGCGGAACCGGCACCCTACTCCCCGGCTGTTCACTCACCCTCGCCTCACAGATGATGGGAGCTGGAATGTCGCATACGGGCTGTGGATACGCACCGGAGACACTGCACGCAGAACCGGTGCAGGATATCTCGGTCCAAGAAGGTGCACGGAAGACAACGCGCAGAGCCGGCACCACTCTTCCAGGCTGCACACTCACCCTAGCCTGACAGATGAGTGGAGCTGGAATGTCACCCACCGGCCTATGAATGCGCACTGGAGACACCGTGCGCAATACTGCATAGCACGGTGTCTTACCAGTGCGACGCTCCCTTCAACGCTCCCTCCAGAGAGCACAAGGAGTTGGCTCAGGAGTCCACCCTGAACCGGCCAACCTCCCTGTGTGCGGGGGGGGCTGCCTCTCGGGCTTTCTAGCCAGGCGTGTTCCAGCATATCTCTCCTTATTAAGCTCTTACAGCTACCCCCTCTTCTCAATTTCCGCCTGAAGACATACCCTAATCTAACTGCCTGTAGCTCAGGCCCAGAAGCAAGGATATGCATATTCTTGGTACCATTTGAAAGGAAACACTCTGAAGTTTGTGGAAATGTGAATTGAATGTAGGAGAATATAACACAATAGATCTGGTAGAAGATAATACAAACAGAAAACATACGTTTTTAGTTTTTTATTGTTGTTGCATCATCTTTGAAATGAACAAGAAAAGACAAACATTCAGATAGGATGCTGGGGATCATTTCAATGAAGAACATAAGAGGGCAACAGTACTTGTGCAAAGTTTCAGAATGATAACTTCCGGAATGAGCGAGCTACATGACATTTTGCATGAAGTCACCCAGGTGTCCCACACAAGTTACCCAAATGTACCCAAATGTACCCAAGTGGCCAAATTGGTGAAGTGCTACATTTTGAAGCCAATAACTATATACAAAATACCAAAATGCTATTCTAACACACCCAAAATAAAAAAAAATATATTTTTTGAAAGTATTACACAATAAAGAATAATAGATCTGGTAGAAGATAATACAAACGCTTCTTCATTGCTGTCTTCACACCTCTAGATGGTGTGGAGCTGGAGACAGCAGGGGTCCATTCAGAGTCAGAGGCACTGTGAAAGACAAAAGTTCAGTAAGAATACTTTTACGTATGATCCCAGTATCAACATGTAAAATAAACAGATATGCATTTTATAGAGTAGAGGTAACACAGTCACTATGGTGAAATGCTGTTCCATTCCACTCCGGCCATTGTTGTGGGCCTGCCCTCCCTTCAACAGCCTCCAATGGCAATTTCATATGGGGTGGGGTGGAGCGGCAGACACACGCATCTCGGCATGGTGGCCATGCTCCCTCTAATCCACACAATATGTTTTATTGAGTGGAGGAAGCATGGTCGCTGTGTTGAGATGTGTGTTTGCTGTTACATTCTACTCAATTATGCTTTTATATATATATATATAAAAATAAAAAATAAAGTATATGTATTATATATATATATATATATATATATATATATATATATATATATATATATATATATATATATATATATATATATATATATATATATATACACACACACACACACACACACACACACACACACGTTATGGGTCAATACAAAAAAACACCCACAATGAATATAATGTGTACTTACACATTTCATTACTGATTATATATTGCAAATAAATAAATAAAAAGATTGAATAATATTTGATATTATTAATTTCAAACAACTGCATTAGCATGAGAAGTTACTTACCAGTCCAAAACGATGTCCTCTCCGTGTAAAAAATATGCTTCCGTCTGTGAGTCATAGCTTCTTCTAGGGTCCCTTTCCAGCCAGTATCTCCCCTCAGGTCCAGAACTCCCTGTTCTCTCGCTGCTTGGTCCTTTGTTGGTGGGTTATTCTATCACGATCTTCACGATAGACGGACCAAGACGCAGCGATGCTTCCAGTATACATATTTATTTAATGTAACGTAACTGGGAAAAACAATAAACGAAACGAACGAAGATCGTAACATAACAGTGAATAAACACTAAAGCTATGAACAAACATACTATACAAACAAACAATAACCCACAAAACCCTTCTCAACACTACAAACATACATATGGTTCCAAATTAGAGGTAACGACACTCAGCTGCCTCTAATTGGGAACCATTAACCCAACATAGAAATAAACAACCTAGAACAGAAAAAACCCTACACCAAAAATGAAACTAAACACGCCAGCCTGTCAACTCAGGCCTGGACGTGACACTAACAAGTAATCTAACAATTTCACAACAACTACCTTGTACACACAAGTGTAAAGGAATGAATACGAGTATGTACATAGAAATATATGGATGAGCGATGGCCGGACAGCATAGGCAAGATACAGTAGATGGTATAGAGTACAGCATATACATATGAGATGAGTAATGTAGGATTTGTATACATTATATAAAGTGGCATTGTTTAAAGTGGCTAGTGATACATTTATTACATACATTTTTTATTATTAAAGTGGGTAGATATTTGAGTCATATGTTGGCAGCAGCCACTCAGTGTTATTGATGGCTGATGGCCTTGAGATAGAAGCTGTTTTTCAGTCTCTCGGTCCCAGCTTTGATGCACCTGTACTGACCTCACCTTCTGGATGATAACGGGGTGAACAGGCAGTGGCTCGGGAGGTTGTTGTCCTTGATTAACACTTTCCACCTTCTCCACTACTGTCCCAAGATGTGGATAGGGGGGTGCTCCCTCTGGTGTTTCCTAAAGTCCACGATCATCTCCTTTGTTTTGTTGATGTTGAGTGAGAGGTTATTTTCCTGACACCACACTGCGAGGTCCCTCACCTCCTCCCTGTAGGCCGTCTCGTCGTTGTTGGTAATCAAGCCTACCACTGTAGTGTCGTCTTTAAACTTGATGATTGAGTTGGAGGCGTGCTTGGCCACGCAGTTATGGGTGAACAGGGAGTACAGGAGAGGGCTGAGAACGCACCCTTGTGGGGCCCCAGTATTGAGGATCAGCGGGGTGGAGATGTTGTTTCCTACCCTCACCACCTGGGGCCGGCCCGTCAGGAAGTCCAGGACCCAGTTGCACAGGGCAGGGTTGAGACCTAGGGTCGAGTTTGGAGGGTACTATGGTGTTAAATGCTGAGCTGTAGTCGATGAACAGCATTCTTACATAGGTATTCCTCTTGTCCAGATGGGTTAGGGCAGTGTGCAGTGTGATTGCGATTGTGTTGTCTGTGGACCTATTGGGACGGTAAGCAAATTGGAGTGGGTCCAGGGTGTCTGGTAGGGTGGAGGTGATATGATCCTTGACTAGTCTCTCAAAGCACTTCATGATGACGGATGTGAGTGCTACGTGGCGATAGTCATTTAGCTCAGTTACCTTAGCTTTCTTGGGAACAGGAACAATGGTGGCACACTTGAAGCATGTAGGAACAGCAGACTGGGAAAAGGATTAATTGAAAATGTCCGTCAACACACCAGCCACTGGTCTGCGGATGCTCTGAGGAGGCGGCCAGGGATGCCATCTGGGCCGGCAGCCTTTCGGGGGTTAACACATTTAAATGTTTTACTCACGTTGGCTGCGGTGAAGGAGAGCCTGCAGGTTTTGGTAGCGGGACGTGTCGGTGGCACTGTATTGTCCTCAAAGCGAGCAAAGAAGTTGTTTAGTATGTCTGATAGCAGGACATCGTGGTCCGCGACGGGGCTGGTTTTCTTTTTGTAGTCCGTGAATGACTGTAGACCCTGCCAAAAACGTCTTGTGTCTGAGCCGTTGAATTGCGACTCTTTTTTGTATCTATACTGATGCTTAGCTTATTTGATTGCCTTGCGGAGGGAATATCTACACTGTTTGTGTTCAGTCATGGTTCCGGTCGCCTTACCCTTATTAAAAGCAGTGGTTTGTGCTTACAGATTTGCTCAACAATATATTTTTGTCTGGATGATAGACTACAGTGGATGAACAGTATATTTCAGAATGGATGGTAGACTACAGTGGATGAACACATTATATCAGTCTGGATGGTAGACTACAGTGGATGAACATTATATATCAGTATGGATGGTAGACTAAAGTGGATGAACAGTATATATCAGTCTGGATGGTAGACTACAGTGGATAAACAACATATTTCAGTCTGGATGGATGAACAATATATTTCAGACTGGATGGTAGACTACAGTGGATGAACAATATATTTCAGTCTGGATGGTAGACTACAGTGGATGAACAATATATTTCAGTCTGGATGCTAGACTACAGTGGATTAACAGTATATATCTGTCTGGATGGTAGACTACAGTGGATAAACAACATATTTCAGTCTGGATGGATGAACAATATATTTCAGACTGGATGGTAGACTACAGTGGATGAAGAGTATATATCAGACTGGATGGTAGACTACAGGGGATGAAGAGTATATATCGGTCTGGATGGTCGATTACAGTGGATGAACAGTATATATCAGTCTGGATGGTAGACTACAGTGGATGAACAATATATTTTTGTCTGGATGATAGACTACAGTGGATGAACAGTATATTTCAGAATGGATGGTAGACTACAGTGGATGAACACATTATATCAGTCTGGATGGTAGACTACAGTGGATGAACATTATATATCAGTATGGATGGTAGACTAAAGTGGATGAACAGTATATATCAGTCTGGATGGTAGGCTACAGTGGATGAACAGTATAAATCAGTGAGAATGGTAGACTACAGTGGATTAACAGTATATATCTGTCTGGATGGTAGACTACAGTGGATAAACAACATATTTCAGTCTGGATGGATGAACAATATATTTCAGACTGGATGGTAGACTACAGTGGATGAAGAGTATATATCAGACTGGATGGTAGACTACAGGGGATGAAGAGTATATATCGGTCTGGATGGTCGATTACAGTGGATGAACAGTATATATCAGTCTGGATGGTAGACTACAGTGGATGAATAGTATATATAAGTCTGGATGGTAGATTATAGTGGATGAACAGTATATATCATTCTGGATGGTAGACTATAGCAGATTAACAATATGTATCAGTCTGGATGGTAGACTACAGTGGATGAACAGTATATATCAGTTTGGATGGTATATTACCGTGGATTAATATAATAAATCAGTCTGGATGGAAGACTACAGTGGATGAACAGTATATATCGGTTTGGATGGTATATTACAGTGGATTAACATAATAAATCGGTCTGGATGGTAGACTACTGTGGATTAGCAGTATATATCTGTATGAATGGTAGACTATAGTGGATGAACAGTATCTATCAGTCTGGATAGTAAACTACAGTGGATGAACAGTATATATCAGTCTGTATGGTAGATTACCCAAGTTGAACAGTATTTATCAGTCTGGATGGTAGACTACAGCAGATTAACAGTATTTATCAGTCTGGATGGTAGAATACAATGGATGAAGAGTATATATCAGTCTGGATGGTAGACTACAGGGGATGAAGAGTATATATCGGTCTGGATGGTAGATTACAGTGGATTAAAAGTATATATCGGTCTGGATGGTAGACTACAGTGGATGAACACTATATATCAGTCTGGATGCTACACTACAGTGGATTAACAATATATATCAGTCTGGATGGTAGACAACAGTGGATGAAGAGTGTATTTCAGTCTTAATGGTAGTTTACAGTGGATGAACAATATATTTTAGTCTGGATGGTAGACTACAGTGGATGAACAGTATACATCAGTCTGGATGGTAGACTACAGTGGATGAACAGTATATATCAGTCTGGATGGTAGACTAGAGTGGATGAACAGTATATATCAGTCTGGATGGTAGACTACAGTGGATGAACAGAATATATCAGTCTGGATGGTAAACTACAGTGGATGAACAGTATATATCAGTCTGGATGGTAAAATACAGTGGATGAACATTGTTTATCAGTGTGGATGGTAGATTACAGTGGATGAAGAGTGTATTTCAGTCTTAATGGTAGTTTACAGTGGATGAACAATATATTTTAGTCTGGATGGTAGACTACAGTGGATGAACAGTATATATCAGTCTGGATGGTAGGCTACAGTGGATGAACAGTATATATCAGTCTGGATGGTAGACTACAGTGGATGAAGAGTGTATTTCAGTCTTAATGGTAGTTTACAGTGGATGAACAATATATTTTTGTCTGGATGATAGACTACAGTGGATGAACAGTATATTTCAGAATGGATGGTAGACTACAGTGGATGAACACATTATATCAGTCTGGATGGTAGACTACAGTGGATGAACATTATATATCAGTATGGATGGTAGACTAAAGTGGATGAACAGTATATATCAGTCTGGATGGTAGACTACAGTGGATTAACAGTATATATCTGTCTGGATGGTAGACTACAGTGGATAAACAACATATTTCAGTCTGGATGGATGAACAATATATTTCAGACTGGATGGTAGACTACAGTGGATGAACAATATATTTCAGTCTGGATGGTAGACTACAGTGGATGAACAATATATTTCAGTCTGGATGCTAGACTACAGTGGATGAACAATATATTTCAGTCTTAATGGTAGTTTACAGTGAATGAACAATATATTTTAGTCTGGATGGTAGACTACAGTGGATGAAGAGTGTATTTCAGTCTTAATGGTAGTTTACAGTGGATGAACAATATATTTTAGTCTGGATGATAGACTATAGTGGATGAACAGTATATATTAGTCTGGATGGTAGGCTACAGTGGATGAACAGAATATATCAGTCTGGATGGTAGACTACAGTGGAGGAACAATATATATCAGTGTGGATGGTAGACTACAGTCGATGAACTGTATATATGAGTCTGGATGGTATACAGTGGATGAAAAGTATATATCAGTCTGGATGGTAGACTACAGTGGATGAACACTCTATATCAGTCTGCATGTTAGACTACAGTGGATGAACAATATATATCAGCCTGGATTGTAGATTTTAGTGGATTAACAGTATATATCTGTATGAATGGTAGACTACAGTGGATGAACAGCATATATCAGTCTGGATGGTAGATTTCAGGAGATTAACAAAATAGATCAGTCTGGAAGGTAGACTACAGTGGATGAACACTATATATCAATCTGAGTGGTAGACAACAGTGGATGAACAGTATATATCAGTCTGGATGGTAGACTTCAGCAGATTAACAATATGTATCAGTCTGGATGGTATACAGTAGATGGACAGTATATATATCTGTTTGGATGGTAGACTGCAGCAGATTAAGAGTATATATCAGTCTGGATGGTAGACTACAGTGGATGAACAATATATTTCAGTCTGGATGGTAGATGTCAGCTAAATAACATTATATATCAGTCTGAATGGTAGACTACAGTGGATGAACAGTATAAATCAGTCTGGATGGTAGACTACAGTGGATGAACAGTATATTTCAGTCTGGATGGTAGATTACAGTGGATGAACAGTATATATCAGTCTGGATGGTAGACAACAGTGGATGAACAATATATTTCAGTCTAGATGGTAGACTACAGTGGATGAACATTATATATCAGTCTGGATGGTAGACTACGTCAGATTATCCGTATATATCAGTCTGGATGGTAAACTAAAGTCGATGAACAGTATATATCAGTCTGGATGGTAGACTACAGTGGATTAACAATATATTTAGGTCTGGATGGTAGACTACAGTGAATGAACAGTATATATCCGTCTGGATGGTAGACTACAATGGATGAACAGTATATATCAGTCTGGATGGTAGACTACAGTGGATGAACAATATATTATAGTCTGGATGATAGACTACAGTGGATGAACAGTATATTTCAGAATGGATGGTAGACTACAGTGGATGAACACTCTATATCAGTCTTGATGGTAGACTACAGTGGAAGAACATTATATATCAGTCTTGATGGTAGACTACAGTGGATGAACAGTATATATCAGTCTGGATGATAGACTACAGTGGATGAACAGTATATATCAGTCCGGATGGTAGACTACAGTGGATGAACAGTATGTATCAGTCCGGATGGTAGACTACAGTGGATGAACAATATGTTTTAGTCTGGATGGTAGACTACAGTTCATTAATTGTATATATCAGTCTGGATGGTAGACTACAGTGGATGAACAGTATATATCAGTCAGGATAGTAGACTACAGTTGATGAATTGTATATATCAGTCTGGATGGTAGACTACATTGGATGAACAGTATATATCAGTCTGGATGGTAATCTACAGTGAATGAACAATATATTTTTGTCTGCATGGTAGATTACAGTGGATGAACACTATATATCAGTCTGCATGGTAGACTACATTGGATGAACACTATATATCAGTCTTGATGGTAGACTACAGTGGATGAACAGTATATATCAGTCTGGATGGTAGATTACAGTGGATTAACAGTATATTTCAGTCTGGATGGTAGACTACTGTGGATTAACAGTATATTTCAGTCTTGATGGTAAACTACAGTGGATGAAGAGTATATATCAGTCTGTATGGTAGACTACAGTGGATGAACAGTATATTTTAGTCTGGATGGTAGACTACAGTGGATGAACAGATTATTTCAGTTTGAATGGTAGATTACAGTGGATTACAGTAGATTACAGTGGATGAACAATATATTCCCCTGTCGATTAAAGGCAGCCCCCCGCACCTCTCTGATTCAGAGGGGTTGGGTTAAATGCGGAAGACACATTTCGGTTGAAGGCATTCGGTTGTACAACTGACTAATAATGGTGACTTTGACTTTGACTTTGACTTTGACTATTTCAGTCTGGATGGTAGACAACTGTGGATTAACAGTATATATCAGTCTGGATGGTAGACTACAGTGGATGAACAGTATATATCAGTCTGGATGGTAGACTACAGCAGATTAACAGTATGTATCAGTTTGGATGGTAGACTACAGTGGATGAACAGTATATATCAGTCAGGATAGTAGACTACAGTTGATGAATTGTATATATCAGTCTGGATGGTAGACTACATTGGATGAACAGTATATATCAGTCTGGATGGTAAACTACAGTGAATGAACAATATATTTTTGTCTGCATGGTAGATTACAGTGGATGAACAGTATATATCAGTCTGCATGGTAGACTACATTGGATGAACACTATATATCAGTCTTGATGTTAGACTACAGTGGATGAACAGTATATATCAGTCTGGATGGTAGATTACAGTGGATTAACAGTATATTTCAGTCTGGATGGTAGACTACTGTGGATGAACAGTATATTTCAGTCTTGATGGTAAACTACAGTGGATGAAGAGTATATATCAGTCTGTATGGTAGACTACAGTGGATGAACAGTATATTTTAGTCTGGATGGTAGACTACAGTGGATGAACAGATTATTTCAGTTTGAATGGTAGATTACAGTGGATGAACAATATATTTCAGTCTGGATGGTAGACAACTGTGGATTAACAGTATATATCAGTCTGGATGGTAGACTACAGTGGATGAACAGTATATATCAGTCTGGATGGTAGACAACAGCAGATTAACAGTATGTATCAGTTTGGATGGTAGACTACAGTGGATGAACAATATATATCAGTCTGGATGGTATACTAAAGGCGATGAACAGCATATATCAGTCTGGATGGTAGACTACAGTGGATGGACAATATATTTATGTCTGGATGGTAGACTACAGTGGATGAACAGTATATATCCGTCTGGATGGTAGACTACAATGGATGAACAGTAAATATCAGTCTGGATGGTAGACTACAGTGGATGAACAATATATTATAGTCTGGATGGTAGACTACAGTGGATGAACAGTATATATATGTCCGGATGGTAGACTACAGTGGATGAACAGTATATATCAGTCTGGATGGTAGACTACAGTGGATGAACAGTATACATCAGTATGGATGGTTGACTACAGTGGATAAACAATATATTTCAGTCTGGATGCTAGACTACAGTGGATGAACAATATATTTCAGTCTGGATGGTAGACTACAGTGGATGAACAATGTATTTCTGTCTGGATGGTAAACTACAGTGGATGAAGAATATATTTCAGTCTTAATGGTAGTTTACAGTGGATGAACAATATATTTTAGTCTGGATGGTAGACTACAGTGGATGAAGAGTGTATTTCAGTCTTAATGGTTGTTTACAGTGGATGAACAATATATTTTAGTCTGGATGGTAGACTACAGTGGATGAACAGTATATATCAGTCTGGATGGTAGACTGCAGCAGATTAACAGTATATATCAGTCTTGATGGTAGACTACAGTGGATGAACAGTATATATCAGTCTGGATGGCAGATTACCGTGGATTAACAGTATATATCAGTCTGGATGTTAAACTACAGTGGATGAAGAGTATATATCAGTCTGTATGGTAGACTACTGTGGATGAACAGTATATTTTAGTCTGGATGGTAGACTACAGTGGATGAACAGATTATTTCAGTCTGGATGGTAAACTACAGTGGATGAAGAATATATTTCAGTCTTAATGGTAGTTTACAGTGGATGAACAATATATTTTAGTCTGGATGGTAGACTACAGTGGATGAAGAGTGTATTTCAGTCTTAATGGTTGTTTACAGTGGATGAACAATATATTTTAGTCTGGATGGTAGACTACAGTGGATGAACAGTATACATCAGTATGGATGGTTGACTACAGTGGATAAACAATATATTTCAGTCTGGATGCTAGACTACAGTGGATGAACAATATATTTCAGTCTGGATGGTAGACTACAGTGGATGAACAATGTATTTCTGTCTGGATGGTAAACTACAGTGGATGAAGAATATATTTCAGTCTTAATGGTAGTTTACAGTGGATGAACAATATATTTTAGTCTGGATGGTAGACTACAGTGGATGAAGAGTGTATTTCAGTCTTAATGGTTGTTTACAGTGGATGAACAATATATTTTAGTCTGGATGGTAGACTACAGTGGATGAACAGTATATATCAGTCTGGATGGTAGACTGCAGCAGATTAACAGTATATATCAGTCTTGATGGTAGACTACAGTGGATGAACAGTATATATCAGTCTGGATGGTAGATTACCGTGGATTAACAGTATATATCAGTCTGGATGTTAAACTACAGTGGATGAAGAGTATATATCAGTCTGTATGGTAGACTATTGTGGATGAACAGTATATTTTAGTCTGGATGGTAGACTACAGTGGATGAAGAGTGTATTTCAGTCTTAATGGTTGTTTACAGTGGATGAACAATATATTTTAGTCTGGATGGTAGACTACAGTGGATGAACAGTATACATCAGTATGGATGGTTGACTACAGTGGATAAACAATATATTTCAGTCTGGATGCTAGACTACAGTGGATGAACAATATATTTCAGTCTGGATGGTAGACTACAGTGGATGAACAATGTATTTCTGTCTGGATGGTAAACTACAGTGGATGAAGAATATATTTCAGTCTTAATGGTAGTTTACAGTGGATGAACAATATATTTTAGTCTGGATGGTAGACTACAGTGGATGAAGAGTGTATTTCAGTCTTAATGGTTGTTTACAGTGGATGAACAATATATTTTAGTCTGGATGGTAGACTACAGTGGATGAACAGTATATATCAGTCTGGATGGTAGACTGCAGCAGATTAACAGTATATATCAGTCTTGATGGTAGACTACAGTGGATGAACAGTATATATCAGTCTGGATGGTAGATTACCGTGGATTAACAGTATATATCAGTCTGGATGTTAAACTACAGTGGATGAAGAGTATATATCAGTCTGGATGGTAGACTACAGTGGATGAACAGATTATTTCAGTCTGGATGGTAGACTACTGTGGATGAAGAGTATATATCAGTCTGGATGGTAGACTATAGTGGTTGAACAATATATTTCAGTCTGGATGGTAGACTACAGTGGATTAACAGTATGTATCAGTCTGGATCGTAGACTACAGCAGATTCACAGTATGTATCAGTCTGGATTTAAAATTACAGTGTAAATGTATATTTCAATCTGGATGGTAGACTATGTGGATGAACAGTATATATCAGTCTGGATGGTAGTCTACAGTTGATGAATTGTATATATCAGTCAGGATGGTAGACTAAAGTTGATGAATTGTATATATCAGTCTGGATTGTAGACTACAGTGGATGAACAGTATATATCAGTCTGGATGGTAAACTACAGTGGATGAACACTCTATATCAGTCTGCATGGTAGACTACAGTGGATGAACAGTATATTTCAGTCTGGATGGTAAACTACAGTGGATGAAGAGTATATATCAGTCTGTATGGTAATCTACAGTGAATGAACAATATATTTTTGTCTGCATGGTAGATTACAGTGGATGAACACTATATATCAGTCTGCATGGTAGACTACATTGGATGAACACTATATATCAGTCTTGATGGTAGACTACAGTGGATGAACAGTATATATCAGTCTGGATGGTAGATTACAGTGGATTAACAGTATATTTCAGTCTGGATGGTAGACTACTGTGGATTAACACTATATTTCAGTCTTGATGGTAAACTACAGTGGATGAAGAGTATATATCAGTCTGTATGGTAGACTACAGTGGATGAACAGTATATTTTAGTCTGGATGGTAGACTACAGTGGATGAACAGATTATTTCAGTTTGAATGGTAGATTACAGTGGATGAACAATATATTTCAGTCTGGATGGTAGACAACTGTGGATGAACAGTATATTTCTGTCTGGATGGTAGACTACAGTGGATGAACAGTATATATCAGTCTGGATGGTTGTTTACAGCAGATTAACAATATGTATCAGTTTGGATGGTAGACTACAGTGGATGAACAGTATATATCAGTCAGGATGGTAGACTACAGTTGATGAATTGTATATATCAGTCTGGATGGTAGACTACATTGGATGAACAGATTATATCAGTCTGGATGGTAGACTATAGTGAATGAACAATATATTTTTGTCTGGATGGTAGACTACAGTGGATTAACAGTATATATCAGTCAGCATGGTAGACTACATTGGATGAACAGTATATATCAGTCTTGATGTTAGACTACAGTGGATGAACAGTATATATCAGTCTGGATGGTAGATTACAGTGGATGAACAGTATATTTCAGTCTGGATGGTAGACTAAACTGTGGATGAACAGTATATTTCAGTCTGGATGGTAGACTACAGTGGATGAACAGTATATATCAGTCTGGATGGTAGACTACAGTGGATGAACAGTATATATCAGTCTGGATGGTAGACTACAGTGGATGAACAGATATATTTCAGTCTGGATGGTAGACTACAGTGGATGAACAATATATTTCAGTCTGGATGGTAGACAACAGTGGATGAACAATATATTTTAGTCTGGATGGTACACTACAGTGGATGAACAGTATATATCAGTCTGGATGGTAGACTACAGCAGATTAACAGTATGTATCAGTCTGGATGGTAGACTACAGTGGATGAACAGTATATATCAGTCTGGATGGTAGACTACAGTGGATGAACAGAATATATCAGTCTGGATGGTAAACTACAGTGGATGAACAGTATATATCAGTCTGGATGGTAAAATACAGTGGATGAACATTATATATCAGTGTGGATGGTAGATTACAGTGGATGAACAGTATTTATCAGTCTGGATGGTAGACTACAGCAGATTAACAGTATTTATCAGTCTGGATGGTAGACTACAGTGGAAGAACAGTATATATCTGTCTGAATGGTAGACTACAGTGGATGAACATTAAATATCAGTCTAAATGGTAGACTACAGTGGATGAAATGTATATATCAGTCTGGATGGTAGACTACAGTGGATGAACAGTATATATCAGTCTGGATGGTAGACTGCAGTGGATGAACAGTATATATCAGTCTGGATGGTAGACTGCAGCAGATTAACAGTATATATCAGTCTGGATGGTATTCTAAAGTCGATGAACAGCATATATCAGTCTGGATGGTAGACTACAGTGGATGAACATTAAATATCAGTCTAAATGGTAGACTACAGTGGATGAACAGTATATATCAGTCTGGATGGTAGACTACAGTGGATGAACAGTATATATCAGTCTGGATGGTAGACTGCAGCAGATTAACAGTATATATCAGTCTGGATGGTATTCTAAAGTCGATGAACAGCATATATCAGTCTGGATGGTAGACTACAGTGGATGGACAATATATTTAGGTCTGGATGGTAGACTACAGTGAATGAACAGTATATATCCGTCTGGATGGTAGACTACAATGGATGAACAGTAAATATCAGTCTGGATGGTAGACTACAGTGGATGAACAATATATTATAGTCTGGATGGTAGACTACAGTGGATGAACAGTATATATCAGTCCGGATGGTAGACTACAGTGGATGAACAGTATATATCAGTCTGGATGCTAGACTACAGTGGATGATCAATATATTTCAGTCTGGATGGTAGACTACAGTGGATTAACAGTATGTATCAGTCTGGATCGTAGACTACAGCAGATTCACAGTATGTATCAGTCTGGATTTAAAATTACAGTGTAAATGTATATTTCAATCTGGATGGTAGACTATGTGGATGAACAGTATATATCAGTCTGGATGGTAGTCTACAGTTGATGAATTGTATATATCAGTCTGGATGGTAGACTACAGTGGATGAACAGTATATATCAGTCAGGATGGTAGACTAAAGTTGATGAATTGTATATATCAGTCTGGATTGTAGACTACAGTGGATGAACAGTATATATCAGTCTGGATGGTAAACTACAGTGGATGAACACTCTATATCAGTCTGCATGGTAGACTACAGTGGATGAACAGTATATTTCAGTCTGGATGGTAAACTACAGTGGATGAAGAGTATATATCAGTCTGTATGGTAGACTACAGTGGATGAACAGTATATTTTAGTCTGGATTGTAGACTACAGTGGATGAACAGATTATTTCAGTCTGAATGGTAGACTGTAGTGGATAAACAGTATGTATCAGTCTGGATTGTATACAGTAGATGGACAATATATATCTGTCTGGATGGTAGACTGCAGCAGATTAAAAGTATATATCAGTCTGGATGGTAGACTACAGTGGATGAACACTATATATCAGTACTGATGGTAGACTACAGTGGATGAACAGTATTTATCAGTCTGGATGGTAGACTACAGCAGATTAACAGTATATTTCAGTCTGGATAGTAGACTACAGGGGATGAAGAGTATAAATCGGTCTGGATGCTAGACTACAGTGGATGAACAATATATTTCAGTCTGGATGGTAGACTACAGTGGATGAACAATGTATTTCTGTTTGGATGGTAAACTACAGTGGATGAAGAGTGTATTTCAGTCTTAATGGTTGTTTACAGTGGATGAACAATATATTTTAGTCTGGATGGTACACTACAGTGGATGAACAGTATATATCAGTCTGGATGGTAGACTACAGCAGATTAACAGTATGTATCAGTCTGGATGGTAGACTACAGTGCATGAACAGATTATTTCAGTCTGAATGGTAGATTACAATGGATGAACATTATATTTTAGTCTGGATGGTAGACTACTGTGGATGAACAGTATATATCAGTCTGGATGGTAGACTATAGTGGTTAAACAATATATTTCAGTCTGGATGGTAGACTACAGTGGATTAACAGTATTTATCAGTCAGGATCGTAGACTACAGCAGATTCACAGTATGTATCAGTCTGGATTTAAAACTACAGTGGATTAACAGTATATATCAGTCTGGATGGTAGACTACAGTGGATGAACAGAATATATCAGTCTGGATGGTACACTAAAGTGGATGGACAATATATTTAGGTCTGGATGGTAGACTACAGTGAATGAACAGTATATATCCGTCTGGATGGTAGACTACAATGGATGAACAGTAAATATCAGTCTGGATGGTACACTACAGTGGATGAACAGTATATATCAGTCTGGATGGTAGACTACAGCAGATTAACAGTATGTATCAGTCTGGATGGTAGACTACAGTGGATGAACAGTATATATCAGTCTGGATAGTAGACTACAGTGGATGAACAGAATATATCAGTCTGGATGGTAAACTACAGTGGATGAACAGTATATATCAGTCTGGATGGTAAAATACAGTGGATGAACATTATATATCAGTGTGGATGGTAGATTACAGTGGATGAACAGTATTTATCAGTCTGGATGGTAGACTACAGCAGATTAACAGTATTTATCAGTCTGGATGGTAGACTACAGTGGAAGAACAGTATATATCTGTCTGAATGGTAGACTACAGTGGATGAACATTAAATATCAGTCTAAATGGTAGACTACAGTGGATGAAATGTATATATCAGTCTGGATGGTAGACTACAGTGGATGAACAGTATATATCAGTCTGGATGGTAGACTGCAGCAGATTAACAGTATATATCAGTCTGGATGGTATTCTAAAGTCGATGAACAGCATATATCAGTCTGGATGGTAGACTACAGTGGATGGACAATATATTTAGGTCTGGATGGTAGACTACAGTGAATGAACAGTATATATCCGTCTGGATGGTAGACTACAATGGATGAACAGTAAATATCAGTCTGGATGGTAGACTACAGTGGATGAACAGTATATATCAGTCCGGATGGTAGACTACAGTGGATGAACAGTATATATCAGTCTGGATGCTAGACTACAGTGGATGAACAATATATTTCTGTCTGGATGGTAAACTACAGTGGATGAAGAATATATTTCAGTCTTAATGGTAGTTTACAGTGGATGAACAATATATTTTAGTCTGGATGGTAGACTACAGTGGATGAAGAGTGTATTTCAGTCTTAATGGTTGTTTACAGTGGATGAACAATATATTTTAGTCTGGATGGTAGACTACAGTGGATGAACAGTATATACCAGTCTGGATGGTAGATTACAGTGGATTAACAGTATATATCAGTCTGGATGGTAAACTAAAGTGGATGAAGAGTATATATCAGTCTGTATGGTAGACTACAGTGGATGAACAGTATATTTTAGTCTGGATGGTTGACTACAGTGCATGAACAGATTATTTCAGTCTGAATGGTAGATTACAATGGATGAACATTATATTTTAGTCTGGATGGTAGACTACTGTGGATGAACAGTATATATCAGTCTGGATGGTAGACTATAGTGGTTAAACAATATATTTCAGTCTGGATGGTAGACTACAGTGGATTAACAGTATTTATCAGTCAGGATCGTAGACTACAGCAGATTCACAGTATGTATCAGTCTGGATTTAAAACTACAGTGGATTAACAGTATATATCAGTCTGGATGGTAGACTACAGTGGATGAACAGAATATATCAGTCTGGATGGTACACTAAAGTGGATGAACAGTATATATCAGTCTGGATGGTAAAATGCAGTGGATGAACAAAATATTTAAGTCTGGATGGTAGACTACAGTGAATGAACATTAAATATCAGTCTGAATGGTAGACTTCAGTGGATGAAATGTAAATATCAGTCTGGATGGTAGACTACAGTGGATGAACAGAATATATCAGTCTGGATGGTAGACTACAGTGGATGAACAGTATGTATCAGTCTGGATGGTAGACTACAGTGGATGAACAGTATATATCAGTCTGGATGGTAGACTATTGTGGATGAACAGTATATATCAGTCTGGATGGTAGTCTACAGCAGATTAACAGTATGTATCAGTCTGGATGGTAGACTACAGTGGATTAACAGTATATATCAGTCTGGATGGTAGACTACAGTGGATGAACAGTATACATCAGTCTGGATGGTAGACTACAGTGGATGAACAGTATACATCAGTCTGGATGGTAGACTACAGTGGATGAACAGTATATATGAGTCTGGATGGTAAAATACAGTGGATGAACAAAATATTTAAGTATGGATGGTAGATTATAGTGGATGAACAATGTATATCAGTCTGGATGGTAGACTACAGTGGATGAACAGTATATATCAGTCTGGATGGTAGACTACAGTGGATGAACAGTACATATCAGTCTAGATGGTAGACTACAGTGGATGAACAGTATATATCAGTCTGGATGGTAGACTACAGTGGATGAACAGTATATATCAGTCTGGATGGTAGACTACAGTGGATGAACAGTATATATCAGTCTGGATGGTAAAATACAGTGGATGAACAAAATATTTAAGACTGGATGTTAGACTACAGTTGATGAACACTATATATCAGTCTGGATGGTAAACTACAGTGGATGAACAATATATTATAGTCTGCATGGTAGATTATAGTGGATGAACAGTATATATCAGTCTGGATGGTAGACTACAATGGATGAACAGTATATGTCAGTCTGGATGGTAGACATCAGCAGATTAACAGTATACATCAGTCTGGATGGTAGACTACAGTGGATTAACAGTATATATCAGTCTGGATGGTAGACTACAGTGGATGAACAGTATATATCAGTCTGGATGGTAGACTACAGTGGATGAACAGTATATATCAGTCTGGATGGTAAAATACAGTGGATGAACAAAATATTTAAGTCTGGATGTTAGACTACAGTTGATGAACACTATATATCAGTCTGGATGGTAAACTACAGTGGATGAACAATATATTATAGTCTGCATGGTAGATTATAGTGGATGAACAGTATATATCAGTCTGGATGGTAGACTACAATGGATGAACAGTATATGTCAGTCTGGATGGTAGACATCAGCAGATTAACAGTATACATCAGTCTGGATGGTAGACTACAGTGGATTAACAGTATATATCAGTCTGGATGGTAGACTACAGTGGATGAACAGTATACATCAGTCTGGATGGTAGACTACAGTGGATGAACAGTATATATCATTCTGGATGGTACACTAAAGTAGATGAACAGTATATATCAGTCTGGATGGTAAAATACAGTGGATGAACAATATATTTAAGTCTGGATGGTATACTACAGTGAATGAACAGTATTTATCAGTCTGGAGGGTAGACTACAGTGGATGAACAATATATTATATTCTGGATGGTAGACTTCAGTAGAAGAACAGTATATATAAGTCTGGATGGTAGACTACAGTGAAAGAACAATATATTATAGTCTGGATGGTAGACTACAGTGGATGAACAATATATATCAGTCTGGATGGTAGACTACAGTGGATGAACACTCTATATCAGTCTGCATGGTAGACTACAGTGGATGAACACTATATATCAGTCTTGATGGTAGACTACTGTGGATGAACAGTATATATCAGTCTGGATGGTAGACTACTGTGGATGAACAGTATATTTCAGTCTGGATGGTAAACTACAGTGGATGAAGAATATGTATCAGTCTGTATGGTAGACTACAGTGGATGAACAGTATATTTTAGTCTGGATGGTAGATTACAGTGGATGAACAGATTATTTCAGTCTGAATGGTAGATTACAGTGGATGAACATTATATTTCAGTCTGGATGGTAGACTACTGTGGATGAACAGTATATATCAGTCTGGATGGTAGGCTATAGTGGTTGAACAATATATTTCAGTCTGGATGGTAGACTACAGTGGATTAACAGTATGTATCAGTCTGGATCGTAGACTACAGCAGATTCAAAGTATGTATCAGTCTGGATTTAAAACTACAGTGGATTAACAGTATATATCAGTCTGGATGGTAGACTACAGTGGATGAAATGTATATATTAGTCTGGATGGTAGACTACAGTGGATGAACAGTATATATCAGTCTGGATGGTAGACTACAGTGAATGAACAGTATATGTCAGTCTGGATGGTAGACTACAATGGATGAATTGTATATATCAGTCTGGATGGTAGACTACAGTTGATGAACACTATATATCAGTCTGGATGGTAGACTACAGCAGATTTACAGTATGTATCAGTCTGGATGGTAGACTACAGTGGATGAACAGTATATATCAGTCTGGATGGTAGACTACAGTGGAAGAAACAGTACATATCAGTCTGGATGGTAGACTACAGTGGATGAAATGTATATATCAGTCTGGATGGTAGACTACAGTGGATGAACAGTATATATCAGTCTGGATGGTAGACTAAAGTGGATGAACAGTATATATTAGTCTGGATGGTAGACTACAGTGGATGAACAGTATATATCAGTCTGGATGGTAGACTACAGCAGATTAACAGTATGTATCAGTCTGGATAATAGACTACAGTGGATTAACAGTATATATCAGCCTGGATGGTAGACTACAGTGGATTAACAGTATACATCAGTCTGGATGGTAGACTACAGTGGATGAACAGTATACATCAGTCTGGATGGTAGACTACAGTGGATGAACAGTATACATCAGTCTGGATGGTAGACTACAGTGGATGAACAGTATATATCAGTCTGGATGGGAAAATACAGTGGATGAACAAAATATTTAAGTCTGGATGGTAGACTACAGTTGATAAACACTATATATCAGTCTGGATGGTAAACTACAGTGGATGAACAATATGTTATAGTCTGCATGGTAGATTATAGTGGATGAACAAAATATTTTAGTCTGCATGGTACATTATAGTGGATGAACAGTATATATCAGTCTGGATGGTAGACTACAGTGGATGAACAGTATATATCAGTCTGGATGGTAAAATACAGTGGATGAACAATATATTTAAGTCTGGATGGTAGACTACAGTGAATGAACAGTATTTATCAGTCTGGAGGGTAGACTACAGTGGATGAACAATATATTATAGTCTGGATGGTAGACTACAGTAGAAGAACAGTATATATCAGTCTGGATGGTAGACTACAAAGGATGAACAGTATATATCAGTCTGGATGGTAGACTACAGTGAAAGAAGAATATATTATATTCTGGATGGTAGACTACAGTGGATGAACACTCTATATCAGTCTGCATGGTAGACTACAGTGGATGAACACTATATATCAGTCTTGATGGTAGACTACAGTGGATGAACAGTATATATCAGTCTGGATAGTAGATCACAGTGGATTAACAGTATATATCAGTCTGGATGGTAGACTACTGTGGATGAACAGTATATTTCAGTCTGGATGGTAAACTACAGTGGATGAAGAATATATATCAGTCTGTATGGTAGACTACAGTGGATGAACAGTATATTTTAGTCTGGATGGTAGATTACAGTGGATGAACAGATTATTTCAGTCTGAACGGTAGATTACAGTGGATGGACATTATATTTCAGTCTGGATGGTAGACTACAGTGGATGAACAGTATATATCAGTCTGGATGGTAGGCTATAGTGGTTGAACAATATATTTCAGTCTGGATGGTAGACTACAGTGGATTAACAGTATGTATCAGTCTGGATCGTAGACTACAGCAGATTCACAGTATGTATCAGTCTGGATTTAAAACTACAGTGGATTAACAGTATATATCAGTCTGGATGGTAGACTACAGTGAATGAACAGTATATATCAGTCTGGATGGTAGACTACAATGGATGATTTGTATATATCAGTCTGGATGGTAGACTACAGTGGATGAACAATATATTATAGTCTGCATGGTAGATTATAGTGAATGAACAATATATTTTAGTCTGCATGGTAGATTATAGTGGATGAACAATATATATCAGTCTGGATGGTAGACTACAGTGGATGAACAGTATAAATCATTCTGGATGGTAGACTACAGCAGATTTACAGTATGTATCAGTCTGGATGGTAGACTACAGTGGATGAACAGTATATATCAGTCTGGATGGTAGACTACAGTGGATGAACAGTACATATCAGTCTGGATGGTAGACTACAGTGGATGAAATGTATATATCAGTCTGGATGGTAGACTACAGTGGATGAACAGTATATATCAGTCTGGATGGTAGACTACAGTGGATGAACAGTATATATCAGTCTGGTTGGTAGACTACAGTGGATGAACAGTATATATCAGTCTGGATGGTAGACTACAGCAGATTAACAGTATGTATCAGTCTGGATGGTAGACTACAGTGGATTAACAGTATATATCAGTCTGGATGGTAGACTACAGTGGATGAACAGTATACATCAGTCTGGATGGTAGACTACAGTGGATGAACAGTATATATCATTCTGGATGGTACACTAAAGTGGATGAACAGTATATATCAGTCTGGATGGTAAAATACAGTGGATGAACAATATATTTAAGTCTGGATGGTAGACTACAGTGAATGAACAGTATATATCAGTCTGGAGGGTAGACTACAGTGGATGAACAATATATTATAGTCTGGATGGTAGACTACAGTAGATGAACAGTATTTATCAGTCTGGATGGTAGACAACAGTGGATGAACATTATATATCAGTCTTGATGGTAGAGTACAGTGGATGAACACTCTATATCAGTCTGCATGGTAGACTACAGTGGATGAACACTATATATCAGTCTTGATGGTAGACTACAGTGGATGAACAGTATGTATCAGTCCGGATGGTAGACTACAGTGGATGAACACTATATATCAGTCTTGATGGTAGACTACAGTGGATGAACAGTATGTATCAGTCCGGATGGTAGACTACAGTGGATGAGCAATATATTTTAGTCTGGATGGTAGACTACAGTGGATGAACAGATTATTTCAGTCTGGATGGTGGATTACAGTGGATGAACAGTATATTTCAGTCTGGATTGTAGATTACAGTGGATGAACAGTATATTTCAGTCTGGATGGTAAACTACAGTGGATGAAGAGTATATATCAGTCTGGATGGTAGACTACAGTGGATGAACAGATTATTTCAGTCTGAATGGTAGTTTACAGTGGAAGAACATTATATTTCAGTCTGGATGGTAGATTACAGTGGATGAACAGTATATTTCAGTCTGGATGGTAAACTACAGTGGATGAAGAGTATATATCAGTCTGGATGGTAGACTACAGTGGATGAACAGATTATTTCAGTCTGAATGGTAGATTACAGTGGATTAACATTATATTTCTGTCTGGATGGTAGACTACTGTGGATGAACAGTATATATCAGTCTGGATGGTAGACTATAGTGGTTGAACAATATATTTCAGTCTGGATGGTAGACTACAGTGGATTCACAGTATGCATCAGTCTGGATATAAAACTACAGTGCATTAACAGTATATATTGGTCTGGATGGTAGACTTCAGATGAATAAGAATATATATATCAGTCTGGATGGTAGACTACAGTGGATTAACAGAATATATCAGTCTGGATGGTAGACTTCAGCTGAATATCAATATATATCAGTCTGGATGGTAGACTACAGTGGATGAACAGTATATATCAGTCTGGATGGTAGACTTCAGCTGAATAACAATATATATCAGTCTGGATGGTTCACTACAGTGGATGAACAGTATATATCAGTCTGTATGGTAGACTGCAGCAGATTAACAGTATATATCAGTCTGGATGGTACACTAAAGTGGATGAACAGTACATATCAGTCTGGATGGTAAAATACAGTGGATGAACAATATATTTAAGTCTGGATGGTAGACTACAGTGAAAGAACAGTATATATCAGTCTGGATGGTAGACTACAATGGATGAATTGTATATATCAGTCTGGATGGAGACTACAGTTGATGAACACTATATATCAGTCTGCATGGTAGATTATAGTGGATGAACAATATATTTTAGTCTGCATGCTAGATTATTGTGGATGAACAGTATATATCAGTCTGGATGGTAGACTACAGTGGATGAACAATATATTTTAGTCTGCATGGTAGATTATAGTGGATGAACAATATATTTTAGTCTGCATGCTAGATTATTGTGGATGAACAGTATATATCAGTCTGGATGGTAGACTACAGTGGATGAACAGTATATATCAGTCTGGATGGTAGACTGCAGTGGATGAACAGTATATTTCAGTCTGATTGGTAGACTACAGTGGATCAACAGTATATATCAGTCTGGATGGTAGACTACAGTGGATTAACAGTATATATCAGTCTGGATGGTAGACTTCAGCAGATTAACAATATATATCAGTCTGGATGGTCGACTACAGTGGATGAACAGTATATAACAGTCTGGATGGTAGACTACTGTGGATGAACAGTATATTTCAGTCTGGATGGTAGACTACAGTGGATCAACAGTATATATCAGTCTGGATGGTAGACTACAGTGGATGAACAGTATATATCAGTCTGGATGTAGACGACAGCATCCTGCTATATAAAACCAGGAGCTTTGATAGAATGGCCTGCAAGCCCGCGAGGAGAGGAGAGCTGCAGTCTGTTCAATAAACACATAACCCCCATAATTCCTTTGTTGTGTCTAAGTTACACGCTGCCCTGCTGAAGCCCAGCAGTAAAAGTTACTCAGAGGGGGAAGGAGACCCAAGCCAATTCAGTTAACTAACCAAATAAAACATGTGTTCAGAGACTGAACAGATCCTCAGCAGATGTGTGGTGTAAAACATTGTGAACCACAGCATATTGTAACATCATACATCATGGTATGTTTCATCATACCATGAAACACAACAGGAGAGATAACAAACATCTTAATATAATTCATGAGTAAGCTTTTTCCAACCATATGAAATAAGCTTTCTACTGAAGAAATATCACCCGGCGTTCTCACCCTTCAGCTATAGGTGGGTTAAGGTGTGACAATGCACATTATTATCTTGATAAAAAATAAGCAGAAACAGAATTATTTTGATAGTGGAAAACATTGAAAACGTCAAGAAAGTGTTAGCTGAATTGGCTCTGCTCAAACGTAGAGCGCTATATAAAGAGTAAGGTGCTATTCATGTATCCAGCCGCCTGTTGGAATGGAAGGTGCTATTTGGGGTGTATCCATCCGCCTGGTGGAATGGAAGGTGCTAATTGGGATGTATCCAGCCGCCTGGTGGAATGGAAGGTGCTATTTGGGATGTATCCAGCCGCCTGTTGAAATGGAAGGATGCTATTTGGGATGTATCCAGCCACCTGTTGGAATGGAAGGATGCTATTTGGGATGTATCCAGCCACCTGTTGGAATGGAAGGATGCTATTTGGGATGTATCCAGCCACCTGTTGAAATGGAAGGTTGCTATTTGGGATGTATCCAGCCGCCTGTTGGAATGGAAGCTCATCAGAGTTGATAGGCACGGAGCTAAGGTGGTCAGTCAGATTCCAGACTCCATTTGAAATGACACCACCTACACAACAAAAGAGGAATCCACATTATTCTGCAATCCAATATACAACAGAGTAATGACTGACAGTTAACAAACTCAGGGCTTTATTTTCGGCTGGCTCTAATATACCTGTCTAATATCAGCTATCTTGTGGGAGTGTTGGAATTATTTGAGGTATTCTTAAAAATGTGCACCAAAGTGCCAATTTCAGGACGCACAACTGGAGATATTTAAGGCAGTTGGTTATGGCATGGATTTTGTCAGCGGAGGCCCACTGTGGCCTAATCAGTAGCCTGTCAGTAGGCGTATCACCAATGTTTTATTAGAAATATCACATTTGGGACAGACGTTCCCCTTTTTTTCTTTCTAAGGCTATTGGATTTTTTTTTGGTCTACATTTTCTGAAGTGTTTTGAATCATTATGTTCTATGTCATTATATGTTAAATATATATATATATGAAGCCTGTTTGTTAAAAAAGGACTGCTTATAGTTTATTTGCTCTTTTGGACCTAAATGTAAAATAGTGGGAAATCCGGTATCTATCCATGGTGCTAAATCTGCTATCCTATTGACATGTTCCTGTTTGTTTGTTTACCTTCTTCAGGAGGAAGAGTCACCATGTAGATCATCAGCTAATCTTATTACAATGTGTTGTATTGTACCTTCAGAAAGTATTCACACCCCTTGCCTCATGTTGTTTTGTTACAGCCTGAATTTTAAAATGGATTAAGTTTAGATTGTTTTTGTCACTGTCCTACACCCCATAATGTCAAAGTGGTTGCATGTTTTCAGAAATGTTAACAAATGAATCAATGAAATGTCTTGCGTCAATAAGTATTCCACCCCTGTGTTATGGCAAGCCTAAATAAGTTCAGGAGTAAAATGTCCTTAATAACAAGTAAAATAATAAGTTGCATCGACTCACTCTCTGTGCAATAATAGTGTTTAACATGATTTCCTGAATGACTACCTCATCTCTGTACCCCACACAAACAATTATCTATAAGGTCCCTCAGTCAAGCAGTGAATTTCAAACACAGATTCAAACACAAAGACCAGCAAAGAACGGCACCTGACGGTAGATGGGATGCAGGTAGCCCGTTTATTTGGGCTGCAATTTCTGATGGTAACTCAAATGAAATTATCCTCTGCAGCAGAGGTAACTCTGGGTCTTCCATTCCTTTGGGCGGCAGGTAGCCTAGTGGTTAGAGCGTTGGACTTGTAACCGGAGGGTTGCAAGTTCGAATCCCCGAACTGACAAGGAAAAAATCTGTCGTTCTGCCCCTGAACAAGGCAGTTAACCCCACTGTTCCCCGGGTGCCGAAGACGTGGATGTCGATTAAGGCAGCCCCCTGATTCAGAGGGTTTGGGTTAAATGCGGAAGACACATTTTCGTTGAAGGCATTTAGTTGCAAAACTGACTAATAATGGTGACTTTGACTTTAAAAAACAATCTGACATTGATTATCCCTTTGAGCATGGTGAAGTTATCAATTACCCTTTGGATGGTGTATCAGTACACCTAATCACTACAAACATACAGGCATCCTTCCTAACTCAGTTGCAGGAGAGGAAGGAAAGCGCCAAGGAATTGCACCATGAGGCCAATGGTGACTTTAAAACAGTTACAGAGTTTAATGGCTGTGATAGGAGAAAACTGAGGATGGATCAACAACATTGTAGTTACTCCACAAAACTAACCTAATTGACAGAGTGAAAGGAAGGAAGCCTGTACACAATAAAAATATTCCAAAACAAACCTCCTGTTTGCATCAGGAAACTAAAGTAAAACTGCAGAAAATGGAGCAAAACAATGAACTTGTTGTCCTGAATAGAAAGTGTTACGTTTGGGGCAAATCCAATACAACACATCACGGAGTACCGCTCCACATTTTCAAGGATAGTGGTATGGATATGCTTGTCATCATTAAGGACTGGGGAGGTTTTAGGATAAAAAATAAACGAAATGGAGCTGAGCACAGGAAACATCCTAGAGGAAAACCTGGTTTAGTCTGCTTTCCACCAGAGACTGGGAGATGAATTCACCTTTCAGCAGGACAATAACCTAAAACACAAGTCCAAATCTACACTGGAGTTATTTACCAAGAACAGTGAACGTTCCTGAGTGGCCGAGCTACAGTTTTGACTTAAATCTGAAAATGGTTGTCTAGCAATGATGAAAAAACATTTTGACAGAGCTTGAAGAATGTTTGAAAATAATAAGTGGCAAATGTTGCACACTCCAGGTGTGGAAAGCTCTTAGAAACTTATCCAGAAAGACTCACAGCTGTAATCACTGCCAAAGGTGCTTCTACAAAGTATTCACTCAGATATGTGAAAACATTTTCACTGTCATAGAAATATAGCTTCTGGAACAGTGAAGAGACACAAACACAGGTATACACACGCTAGCCCACACACACACGCTAGCTCACACACACACGCTAGCTCACACACACACGCTAGCCCACACACACACACGCTAGCCCACACACACACGCTAGCTCACACACACACGCTAGCCCACACACACACACGCTAGCCCACACACACGCTAGCCCACACACACACGCTAGCTCACACACACACGCTAGCCCACACACACACACGCTAGCCCACACACACACGCTAGCTCACACACACACGCTAGCCCACACACACACACGCTAGCCCACACACACGCTAGCCCACACACACACGCTAGCTCACACACACATGCTAGCCCACACACACGCTAGCCCACAAACACGCTAGCCCACACACGCTAGCCCAAACACATGCTAGCAAACACACACGCTAGCCCACACACACGCTAACCCACACAACTCATACACACACTAGCCCACACACACGCTAGCCCACACACGCTAGCTCACACACAAGCTAGCCCACACACAGGCTAGCCCACACACACACGCTAGCCCACACACACACACGCTAGCCCACACACGCTAGCTCACACACACGCTAGACAACACACTCTAGCCCACACACACGGTAGCCCACACACGCTAGCCCAAACACATGCTAGCAAACACACACGCTAGCCCACACACACGCTAACCCACACAACTCACACACACACTAGCCCACACACACGCTAGCCCACACACGCTAGCTCACACACAAGCTAGCCCACACACACGCTAGCCAAAACACATACGCTAGCCCACACACGCTAGCCCACACACACGCTAGCCCACACACACACGCTAGCTCACACACACATGCTAGCCCACACACACGCTAGCCCACACACGCTAGCCCAAACACATGCTAGCAAACACACACGCTAGCCCACACACACGCTAACCCACACAACTCATACACACACTAGCCCACACACACGCTAGCCCACACACGCTAGCTCACACACAAGCTAGCCCACACACAGGCTTCCCACACACACACGCTAGCCCACACACACACGCTAGCCCACACACGCCAGCTCACACACACGCCAGACAACACACTCTAGCCCACACACACGGTAGCCCACACACGCCAGCCCAAACACATGCTAGCAAACACACACGCCAGCCCACACACACGCTAACCCACACAACTCACACACACACTAGCCCACACACACGCCAGCCCACACACGCTAGCTCACACACAAGCCAGCCCACACACACGCTAGCCAAACACATACGCCAGCCCACACACGCTAGCCCACACACACACGCTTAGCCCACACACACACGCTAGCTCACACACACATGCTAGCCCACACACACGCTAGCCCACAAACACGCTAGCCCACACACGCTAGCCCAAACACATGCTAGCAAACACACACGCTAGCTCACACACACGCTAACCCACACAACTCATACACACACTAGCCCACACACACGCTAGCCCACACACGCTAGCTCACACACAAGCTAGCCCACACACAGGCTAGCCCACACACACACGCTAGCCCACACACACACGCTAGCCCACACACGCTAGCTCACACACACGCTAGACAACACACTCTAGCCCACACACACGGTAGCCCACACACGCTAGCCCAAACACATGCTAGCAAACACACACGCTAGCCCACACACACGCTAACCCACACAACTCACACACACACTAGCCCACACACACGCTAGCCCACACACGCTAGCTCACACACAAGCTAGCCCACACACACGCTAGCCAAAACACATACGCTAGCCCACACACGCTAGCCCACACACACGCTTAGCTCACACACACACGCCAGCTCACACACACATGCTAGCCCACACACACGCTTAGCCCACACACGCCAGCCCAAACACATGCTAGCAAACACACACGCCAGCCCACACACACGCTAACCCACACAACTCATACACACACACTAGCCCACACACACGCTAGCCCACACACGCTAGCTCACACACAAGCTAGCCCACACACAGGCTAGCCCACACACACACGCTAGCCCACACACACACGCTAGCCCACACACGCTAGCTCACACACACGCTAGACAACACACTCTAGCCCACACACACGGTAGCCCACACACGCTAGCCCAAACACATGCTAGCAAACACACACGCTAGCCCACACACACGCTAACCCACACAACTCACACACACACTAGCCCACACACACGCTAGCCCACACACGCTAGCTCACACACAAGCTAGCCCACACACACGCTAGCCAAAACACATACGCTAGCCCACACACGCTAGCCCACACACACGCTAGCCCACACACACACGCTAGCTCACACACACATGCTAGCCCACACACACGCTAGCCCACAAACACGCTAGCCCACACACGCTAGCCCAAACACATGCTAGCAAACACACACGCTAGCCCACACACATGCTAACCCAAACAACTCATACACACACTAGCCCACACACACGCTAGCCCACACACGCTAGCTCACACACAAGCCAGCCCACACACAGGCTAGCCCACACACACACGCCAGCTCACACACACACGCCAGCCCACACACGCTAGCTCACACACACGCTAGACAACACACTCTAGCCCACACACACGGTAGCCCACACACGCTAGCCCAAACACATGCTAGCAAACACACACGCTAGCCCACACACACGCTAACCCACACAACTCACACACACACTCAGCCTGACACACACACGCTAGCCCACACACGCTAGCTCACACACAAGCTAGCCCACACACACGCTAGCCAAAACACATACGCTAGCCCACACACGCTAGCTCACACACACGCTAGCCCACACACACGCTAGCCCACACACAGGCTAGCCCACACACACACGCTAGCCCACACACGCTAGCCCACACATGCTAGCCCACACACACACTAGCCCACACACACACGCTAGCCCACACACACGCTAGCCCACACACATACTAGCTCACACATACGCTAGCCCACACACGCTAGCCAACACACACGCCCTAGCCCACACACACATGCTAGCCCAGTCACACGCTAGCCCACACAAGCTAGCCAACACATACGCTAGCCTACACACACGCTAGCCCACACACACACGCTAGCCCACACACACGCTAGCCCACACACGCTAGCCCAAACACAAGCTAGCCCACACACACGCTAGCCCACAAACACGCTAGCCCAAGCAACTCACACACACGCTAGCCCACAAACACGCTAACCCACACACACGCTAGCCCACACACATGCACCACACACATGCTAGCCCACACACATGCTAGCCCACACACACGCTAGCCCATACACACGCAACTCACACATACGCTAGCTCTTCTAGACGCAACTCACACACATGCTAGCCTACTCACACACGCAACTCACACACATGCTAGCCTACTCACACACGCAACTCACACACACGCTAGCCCATACACACGCAACTCACACATACGCTAGCTCTTCTAGACGCAACTCACACACATGCTAGCCTACTCACACACGCAACTCACACACATGCTAGCCTACTCACACACGCAACTCACACATACGCTAGCTCTTCTAGACGCAACTCACACACATGCTAGCCTACTCACACACGCAACTCACACACATGCTAGCTCACACACACGCAACTCACACACACGCTAGCAACACACACGCTAGCCCACACACACGCTAGCCCACACACACGCTAGCCCACACAAACACTAGCTCACACATATGCTAGCCCACACACACACGCAAACTCACACACAGACGCTAGCCCACACACACTAGCCAACACATACACTAGCTCACACACATGCTAGCCCACACACACGATAGCGCACACACACATTAGCCCACACACATGCTAGACAACACACTCTAGCCCACACACACACTAGCCCACACACACGCTAGCCCACACACACGCTAGCCCAAACACATGCTAGCCCAAAAACACGCTAGCCCACACAACTCACACACACGCTAGCCAACACACAAGCTAGCCCACACACGCAAGCTCAAACATACGCTTGCCCACACACACATGCTAGCTCACACCCACATGCTTACCCACACACACGCTAGCTCACACACAAGCTAGCCCACACAAACGCTAACCCACACACACGCTAGCCCACACACACACACACTAGCCCACACACACACGCTAGCCCACACACACACGCTAGCTCACACACACACTAGCCCAAACACATGCTAGCCCACACACGCTAGCACACACACAAATTAGCCCAAACACATGCTAGCCCACACACGCTAGCACACACACAACCAGCCCAAACACATGCTAGCCCACACACACACACGCTAGCCCACACACACGCTAGCCCACACACACACACTAGCCCAAACACACGCTAGCCCACACACATGCTAGCCAACACATACGCTAGCCCACACACACGCTAGCCCACACAAACACTAGCCCACACACTCTAGCCCACACACACGCTAGCCCACACACACACGCTAACCCACACACACGCTAGCCCACACGCTAGCCCAAACACATGCTAGCCCAAAAACACGCTAGCCCACACAACTCACACACACGCTAGCCAACACACAAGCTAGCCCACACACGCAAGCTCAAACATACGCTTGCCCACACACACATGCTAGCTCACACCCACATGCTTACCCACACACACGCTAGCTCACACACAAGCTAGCCCACACAAACGCTAACCCACACACACGCTAGCCCACACACACACACTAGCCCACACACACACGCTAGCCCACACACACACGCTAGCTCACACACACACTAGCCCAAACACATGCTAGCCCACACACGCTAGCACACACACAAATTAGCCCAAACACATGCTAGCCCACACACGCTAGCACACACACAACTAGCCCAAACACATGCTAGCCCACACACACACGCTAGCCCACACACACGCTAGCCCACACACACACACTAGCCCAAACACACGCTAGCCCACACACATGCTAGCCAACACATACGCTAGCCCACACACACGCTAGCCCACACAAACACTAGCCCACACACTCTAGCCCACACACACGCTAGCCCACACACACACGCTAACCCACACACACGCTAGCCCACACGCTAGCCCAAACACATGCTAGCCCAAAAACACGCTAGCCCACACAACTCACACACACGCTAGCCAACACACAAGCTAGCCCACACACGCAAGCTCAAACATACGCTGCCCACACACACATGCTAGCTCACACCCACATGCTTACCCACACACACGCCAGCTCACACACAAGCTAGCCCACACAAACGCTAACCCACACACACGCTAGCCCACACACACACACACTAGCCCACACACACACGCTAGCCCACACACACACGCTAGCTCACACACACACTAGCCCAAACACATGCTAGCCCACACACGCTAGCACACACACAAATTAGCCCAAACACATGCTAGCCCACACACGCTAGCACACACACAAACTAGCCCAAACACATGCTAGCCCACACACACACGCTAGCCCACACACACGCTAGCCCACACACACACACTAGCCCAAACACACGCTAGCCCACACACATGCTAGCCAACACATACGCTAGCCCACACACACGCTAGCCCACACAAACACTAGCCCACACACTCTAGCCCACACACACGCTAGCCCACACACACACGCTAACCCACACACACGCTAGCCCACACGCTAGCCCAAACACATGCTAGCCCACACACACGCAACTCACACACATGCTAGCTCACAACTCCCACACACGCTAGCCCACACACACACGCAACTCACACACATGCTAGCTCACAACTCCCACACACGCTAGCCCACACACACACGCAACTCACACACATGCTAGCTCACACACACGTAACTCACACACATGCTAGCTCACACACACGCAACTCACACACATGCTAGCTCACACACACACACGCAACTCACACACACGCTAGCTCACACACACACACGCAACTCACACACACGCTAGCCCACACACACACACAACTCACACATGCTAGCTCACACACTCCACACACACATGTACATTGTGATTCAGTTGTTTGGTGGTATTATACATTTTATACGTATGTACTGTTTTATCTTCTGTTTTATAGGTGATGTAAGTATAGGTGTTTTTTATAACTCGGGCCTATTGTAGGGTTACTATTTACTATTTTATCTTTAACAAATGGGATGAACATTCATGCCCTCCTGCCGAATCTGAGTTTATGACAAGGGAACATAAAACACCATAAATCCACATTAAAGCTTCAGAGCAGGTTTTCATTGGCCAAGCCTTCTTCACACCCACAACTTACTAACTCATAGAAAGCCTCTTTACGCTAACGCCAGGTGTTGTGCCCAGAATTCAACAGCGCCAAGTCAGTCTGCTAAGATTTAAGTTTGCGTTTGGTTTGTTAAGATGGTTCAGTTCTTAACTAAAACCTAAAGACAAAGTGTGAGAGAGAGGGGAGATGAGATAGAAAGAAAGAGAGGGATAGAGAAAGAGATAGAGAGAGGGAGAGAAAGAGAGAGAGAAAGAGCGAGAGGGTGAGAGGGAGAACGTGTGTGTGAGAGAGAGAGAGAGAGAGAGAGAGAGAGAGAGAGAGAGAGAGAGAGAGAGAGAGAGAGAGAGAGAGAGAGAGAGAGAGAGAGGGAGAGGGTGAGAGAGCGGGAGAGAGGGAGAATGTGTGTGAGAGAGAGAGATGATGAGAGGGAGAGAGAGAGAGATAGAGGGAGAGGAGAAGAGAGAGAGAGAGAGAGAGAGAGAGAGAGAGAGAGAGAGAGAGAGAGAGAGAGGAGAGGGTGAGAGAGAGAGAGAGAGAGAGAGAGAGAGAGAGAGAGAGAGAGAGAGAGAGAGAGAGCGGGAGAGAGGGAGAACGTGTGTGAGAGAGAGAGATGATGAGAGGGAGAGAGAGATAGAGGGATTGAGAAAGAGAGAGGGAGAGGGAGAGAGGGAGAGAAAGAGCGAGAAGGTGAGAGGGAGAACGTGTGTGAGAGAGAGAGAGAGAGAGAGAGAGAGAGAGAGAGAGAGAGAGAGAGAGAGAGAGAGAGAGAGAGACAGAGAGTTGGAGAGAGATAGGGGGAGAGAGAGGGAAGATGAGAGAGAGAGATAGAGGGATTGAGAAAGAGAGAGGGAGAGGGAGAGAGGGAGAGAAAGAGCGAGAAGGTGAGAGGAGAACGTGTGAGAGAGAGAGAGAGAGAGAGAGAGAGAGAGAGAGAGAGAGAGAGAGAGAGAGAGAGAGAGAGAGAGAGAGAGAGAGAGAGAGAGAGAGACAGAGAGACAGAGAGAGACAGAGAGTTGGAGAGAGATAGGGGGAGAGAGAGGGAAGATGAGAGAGAGAGAGAGATAGAGGGAAAGAGAAAGTGTGAGAGAGAGAGAGCGAGAGAGAGCAAGAGAGAGGGAGATAGATAGAAAATGAGAGCGAGAGATAGAGGATGAGCGAGAGAGAGTAATAGAAAAAAAGAGAGAGAGGGAGAGACAGAGAGGGATAGAGAGAGACTGACCGAAAATAGTTTGATGCCAGTATCCTATTCAGATGATGATTAAAAAGCATTGTGTTTTTATAGCTGCTTGATGCCGAGGAGAGGAGGTGTGGCAGAGAGGAGGAGAGGAGAGGGAAGGAGAGGAGTCACAGCCTTCCAGCCTTTTCAACAGAAAATTAATTTGACAGGTTTGCATTAAGGCAGCTGATCAATATCCACTTAGAGCAGTGAGGGCTAAGAGAAGAAACAGAACTGACCGCTGGGTTACGAGATGAGAAAAAATGAATCTTGGAGCTTTTTCCTCTGGTCTCGGTGTCTCTAAGCTCTGTGCTACATCAGTGCTCTGACCTCCAGCCATTGATCGGCTGCAGTTAACATGACAAAAGGCCTGGAAGTTATACCACGATGTAGCTACCAGGGAACAATCAACCCACCTGCACTAAATATTTGATGGACTGACTAGCATTTCTTGGCTTATGTACAAGAAAAGAGAAAAAACAGATTTTCTCTCTTCTGGAAATGAAATAGAGTGGAAGAGTTCTGACAGGACCTCTCTGCTCATGCATCTTAACATGAGAGGAGAGGGGAAGAGGAACAGAGAAGGAGAGGAGGAGGAGAGGAGAGGGAAGGAGAGGAGGAGAGGAGGAGGGAGGAGAGGAGGAGAGGAGTGGAGGAGGAGAGGATGTGTGGCAGAGAGGAGGAGAGGAGAGGAGGAGGGAGTAGAGGAGGAGGAGGAGAGGAGAGGAGGAGGGGAGGATGCGTTGCAGAGAGGAGGAGAGGAGGAGGGAGGAGAGGAGGAGGAGGAGAGGAGAGGAGGAGGGGAGGAGGACAGGACGAGTGGAGGAACAGAGAAGAGGAGAAAAGGAGGAGGAGAGGAAGAGAGGAGGAGGTGAAGAGGACAGGACGAGTGGAGGAACAGAGAAGAGGAGAAAAGGAGGAGGAGAGGAGGAGAGGACTGGAGGATGAGAGGAGGAGAAGATAAGGAGGAGGAGAGGATGACGAGAGGATGAGAGAGTGAGAGAGCTAGAGGGGGAGTGGGGGAGAGGAGAAGAGGACGAGACTAGGCGAGGTGGAGAGGGGAGGTGAGGAGGAGAGGAGAGGGGAGGAGATGAGAAAGTAGGAGAGAGCAAAGGCCCAAGCTAGGAGTACACATGCATGCCACCATTGGACCAGAGCTCAGAGCTGTCAGAAGCTATTAATTTTCTAAATTCAATGAGCACATCAAATGTTTCAATCTGACTTGATCCAATGTTTCAATCTGACTTGATCCAATGTTTCAATCTGACTTGATCCAATGTTTCAATCTGACTTGATCCAATGTTTCAATCTGATTTGATCCAATGTTTCAATCTGACTTGATCCAATGTTTCAATCTGATTTGATCCAATGTTTCAATCTGATTTGATCCAATGTTTCAATCTGATTTGATCCAATGTTTCAATCTGATTTGATCCAATGTTTCAATCTGACTTGATCCAATGTTTCGATCTGACTTGATCCAATGTTTCAGTCTGACTTGATCCAATGTTTCAATCTGACCTGATCCAAAGTTTCAATCGGACTTGATCCAATGTTTCAATCTGAGTTGATCCAATGTTTCAATCTGACTTGATCCAATGATTAAATCTCAAAGTCAGATTTCAGACTCCACTTTGGCCATCACTCACACTCTCCCTCTCTTCCATCAACGTGAGTTGATATGGATGTAGGATCTTCTATTAATTCATGGGGTTAATTTATTATGGATCCCCATTAGTTCCTGCCAAGGCAGCAGCTACTTTTCCTGGGGTTTATTATGGATCCCCATTAGTTCCTGCCAAGGCAGCAGCTACTTTTCCTGGGGTTTATTATGGATCCCCATTAGTTCCTGCCAAGGCAGCAGCTACTTTTCCTGGGGTTTATTATGGATCCCCATTAGTTCCTGCCAAGGCAGCAGCTACTCTTCCTGGGATTTATTATGGATCCCCATTAGTTCCTGCCAAGGCAGCAGCTACTCTACATGGGGTCCAGCAATTTTAAAACAATTTTAAAAACATTAAAATACATTGAGACTGTGTTCCCTCAGGCCCCTACTCCACCACTACCACATATATACAGTAATAAATCCATGTCTACATGTGTGTGTTTATAGTTTGTATGTTGCCGTGTGTGTGTTTATAGTTTGTATGTTGCCGTGTGTGTCAAAGTCACCATTATTAGTCAGTTGTACAACCGAATGCCTTCAACTGAAATGTGTCTTCCGCATTTAACCCAACCCCTCTGAATCAGAGAGGAGCGGGGGGCTGCCTTAATCGACATCCACATCTTCGGTGCCCAGGGAACAGAGGGTTAACTGCCTTGTTCAGGGGCAGAACGACAGATATTTTACCTTGTCAACTCTGGGATTCGAACGGGGATTCGAACTTGCAACCCTCCGGTTTCAAGTCCAACGCTCTAACCACTAGGCTACCTGTGTGTGTGTGTGTGTGTGTGTGTGTGTGTGTGTGTGTGTGTGTGTGTGTGTGTGTGTGTGTGTGTGTGTGTGTGTGTTGTGTGTGTGTGTGTGTGTGTGTGTGTGTATAGTGTGTATGTTGTCGTGTGTGTGTGTGTAGTGTGTATGTTGTCGTGTGTGTGTGTTTTTATAGTGTGTATGTTGTCGTGTGTGTGTTTATAGTTTGTATGTTGCCGTGTGTGTGTGTGTATAGTGTGTATGTTGTCGTGTGTGTGTTTGTATAGTGTGTATGTTGTCGTGTGTGTGTGTTTGTATAGTGTGTATGTTGTCGTGTGTGTGTGTTTGTATAGTGTGTATGTTGTCGTGTGTGTGTTTATAGTTTGTATGTTGCCGTGTGTGTGTGTGTATAGTGTGTATGTTGTCGTGTGTGTGTTTGTATAGTGTGTATGTTATCGTGTGTGTGTGTTTGTATAGTGTGTATGTTGTCGTGTGTGTGTGTTTGTATAGTGTGTATGTTTGTGTGTGTGTGTATAGTGTGTATGTTGTCTGTGTGTGTGTATAGTGTATGTTGTCGTGTGTGTGTTTGTATAGTGTGTATGTTGTAGTGTGTGTGTTTGTATAGTGTGTATGTTGTGTATTGTGTGTATAGTTTGTATGTTGTGTGTGTGTGTGTATAGTGTGTATGTTGTGTGTGTGTGTGTGTATAGTGTGTATGTTTATCGTGTGTGTGTGTATAGTGTGTATATTGTCATTGTGTGTATAGTGTGTATATTATATGTGTGTGTGTGTATAGTGTGTATGTTATGGAGTGTGTGTGTGTATAGTGTATATTATGGAGTGTGTGTGTGTGTATAGTGTGTATGTTATCCGTGTGTGTATAGTGTGTATAGTGTGTATATTTATGGAGTGTGTGTGTGTATAGTGTGTATGTTGTCGTGTGTGTGTGTATAGTGTGTATGTTGTCGTGTGTGTGTGTGTATAGTGTGTATGTTGTCGTGTGTGTGTGTGTATAGTGTGTATGTTGTCGTGTGTGTGTGTATAGTGTGTATGTTGTCGTGTGTGTGTGTATAGTGTGTATGTTGTTGTGTGTGTATAGTGTGTATGTTATGTGTGTATAGTGTATATGTATGTTGTGTGTGTGTGTGTATAGTGTGTATGTTGTCGTGTGTGTGTGTATAGTGTGTATGTTGTCGTGTGTGTGTGTATAGTGTGTATGTTGTCGTGTGTGTATAGTGTGTATGTTGTCATGTGTGTATAGTGTGTATGTTGTCGTGTGTGTATAGTGTGTATGTTGTCGTGTGTGTGTGTATAGTGTGTATATTGTCGTGTGTGTGTGTGTATAGTGTGTATGTTGTCGTGTGTCTATAGTGTGTATGTTGTCGTGTGTCTATAGTGTGTATGTTGTCGTGTGTGTCTATAGTGTGTATGTTGTCGTGTGTCTATAGTGTGTATGTTGTCGTGTGTCTATAGTGTGTATGTTGTCGTGTGTCTATAGTGTGTATATTGTCGTGTGTGTGTGTTTGTATAGTGTGTATGTTGTCGTGTGTGTGTGTTTGTATAGTGTGTATGTTGTCGTGTGTGTGTATAGTGTGTATATTGTCGTGTGTGTGTGTATAGTGTATATTGTCGTGTGTGTGTGTATGTATAGTGTGTATGTTGTCGTGTGTGTATAGTGTGTATATTGTCGTGTGTGTGTCTATAGTGTGTATGTTGTCGTGTGTCTATAGTGTGTATGTTGTCGTGCATGTGTCCGTGCCTACGTTTGTGATACTTCACTGTCCCCTCTGTTCCATAAGGTGTTTTTTTTATCTGTTTTTTTTTTATCTAATGTTACTGCTTGCATCATTTACTTGATGTATATAGTCTGTTCCTCTCTTCTGTTTAATATATAGAATATTATTTTTCTAGTTTTATTTTTTATTTCACCTTTATTTAACCAGGTAAGCCAGTTGTCATTTACAACTGCGACCTGGCCAAGATAAACTAAAGCAGTGCGACAAAAACAACAGTTACACATGGAATAAACAAATCGTACAGTCAGTAACACAATAGAAAAATCTATGTACAGTGTGTGCAAATGAAGTACGATTAGGGAGGTAAGGCAATAAATAGGCCGTAGTGGCGAAATATTTATAATTTAGCAAATAAACCTTGGAATGGTAGATGTGCAGATGATGAATGTGCAAGTAGAGATACAGGGGAGCAAAGGAGAAAAAATAAATATATAAATATATATATATTTGGCAATATGGGGTTGAGGTAGTTGGATGGGCTATTTACAGATGGGCTACGTACAGGTATAGTGATCTGTGAGCTGCTCTGATAGCTGATGCCTAAAGTTAGTGAGGGAGATATGAGTTTTCAGCTTCAGTGATTTTTGCAATTCGTTCCAGTCATTGGCAGCAGAGAACTGGAAAGAAAGGCGGCCAAAGGAGGAATTGGCTTTTTTGGTGACTATGGTGAGATAAGGCGGGGCTTTACCTAGCGAAGACTTATACATGACCTGGAGCCAGTGGGTTTGGCGACGAATATGACGCGAGGGCCAGCCAACGAGAGCATACAGGTCGCAGTGGTGGGTAGTATATGGTGCTTTGGTGACGAAACTGATGGCACTGTGATAGACTGCATCCAATTTGCTGAGTGTTGGAGGCTATTTTGTAAATGACATCGCCAAAGTCAAGGATCGGTAGGATAGTCAGTTTTACTAGGGTATGTTTGGCAGCATGAGTGAAGGATGCTTTGTGGTGAAATAGGAAGCCAATTCTAGATTTAATTTTGGATTGGAGATGCTTAATGTGAGTCTGGAAGGAGAGTTTACAGTCTACAGTTTTACTAGCATTTAAGAGCAGTTGGAGGTCACGGAAGGAGTGTTGTATGGCATTGAAACTCGTTTGGAGGTTTGTTATCACAGTGTTCAAGAAGTCCAGATGTATACAGAATGGTGTCGTCTGCGGAGAGGTGGATCAGAGAATCACCAGCAGCAAGAGCGACATCATTGATATATGCAGAGAAAAGAGTCGTACCGAGAATTGAACCCTGTGGCACCCCCATAGAGACTGCCAGACAATTTCCTGTCCCCATCCGTTCTGGTCACTGCTAGAATTCCCAGTCTTTGACTGTTGACTGTTGACATCTAGTGGAAGCCATAGGTACTGCAGTCTCAGTCCTACATAAAGTTGTATGCAATAAGCACAACGGACAAGATGCTCATTTACAAAAAAAACTGCAAATCCGGATGGACTTTCCTCGGGTTTTCGCCTGCTATATCACTTCTGTTATACTCACATACATCATTTTAACACTCTTAGAAATGGCAGAGTGTTTCCTATCCAATAGTACTAATTATGTGCATATCCTATTTTCTGGGCCTGAGTGGCATGCATTTTACTTTGGGCATGCCAGACTCTGCCACAACTTTGGAAGTAAGCTTGGGGTCATTGTATATTTGGAAGACCCGTTTACGACCAACTTTAACTTCCTGACTGATGTCTTGAGATGTTGCTTCAATATATCCACATAATTTTCCTTCCTTATGATGCCATCTATTTTGTGAAGTGCACCCGTCCCTCCTGCAGCAATGCACCCCCACAACATGATGCTGCCACCCCCGTGCTTCACAGTTGGGATGGTGTTCTTCGGCTTGCAAGCCTCCCCCTTTTTCCTCCAAACATAACAATGGTCATTATGGCCAAACAATTCTATTTTTGTTTCATCAGACCAGCCACTGCTCCAAAAAGTACGATCTTTGTCCCCATGTGCAGTTGCAAACCGTAGTCTGGCTTTTTTATGGTGGTTTTGGAGCAGTGGCTTCTTCCTTGCTGAGCTGCCTTTCAGGTTATGTCGATATAGGACTCGTTTTACTGTGGATATAGATACTTTTGTACCTGTTTCCTCCAGCATCTTCACAAGGTCCTTTACTGTTGTTCTGGGATTGATTTGCACTTTCACACCAAAGTACGTTCATTTTTACGAGACGGAATGCGTCTCCTTCCTGAGCGGTATGATGGCCGTGTGGTCCCATGGTGTTTATACTTGCGTACTATTGTTTGTACAGATGAACGTGGTACCTTCAGGCTTTTGGAAATTGCTGGATGAACCAGACTTGTGGAGCTCTACAATATTCTTTCTGAGGTCTTGGCTGATTTCTTTAGATTTTCCCATGATGTCAAGCAAAGAGGCACTGAGTTTGAAGGTAGGTCTTGAAATACATCCACAGGTACACCTCCAATTGACTCAAATTATGTAAATTTGCCTATCAGAAGCTTCTAAAGCCATGATATAATTTCTGGAATTTTCTAAGCTGTTTAAAACGTCTTAGGGATCGACAGTTGTAAATCACGCAGCGCCTTGTGTCACGATCGCATATTTTAGAGAAACAACAAATGTCAGTACATATAAGTGTCTTATTTCGGCTGAAAGCTTAAATTCTTGTTAATATAACTGCACTGACCAATTTACAGTAGCTATTACTGCGAATAAATGCCATGCTAATGTTTGAGGAGAGCTCTTTTTTCACTTTTTTCACAGCAATAGGTTTGATAAATTCACCTCTGAAGGTGAAATGTGTGCTTACATTTTGAAATCTTGCTCTGATACATCATCCCACGGGTCCCAGAGATAACATGAAGTGTCGTTTTGTTAGATGAAATCCTTTTTCATATCTTAAAAAGGTCCTTATAGCATGCACGATTGTATTTCCAAAATCTAACCCTAAATGTTGTTTCAACCAGTCAAATTACATTCGTATTTATTCCTCATAGATCCTAGAACGTAACCAGACTTCACTATATCATTAGGAGTGAAGTATATCCTATAGGACACCAAATTTGGTCAGAAAGCGTCGCCTTCATTTTGCACCGATGACACGGCGGTCTTCACTTGATTGACTGTAACTTTGTCAAAGAAGCACAAATCGGGGTCAAACAAAGCTAGCTAGATAGCCAATGAGCTGGGCATTACAGGAGTATATGGGAAACCCTGTATCTGTCACAATATGTAGCTGCTAACTTTGTGCGACAGCGAGCCTTTTCCTTTTGGACCAAAATTGTAAGAATGTGGAGAGTTATGAAGTTATGAAAACTGGGTGTTTTGCAAATGTTGAACTTATAACGGCTACAATATTGAATCAAAGTCCAAGTATACAGATTTGATGATATTCTTGCTGAAAAATGTAATGTAAATGCAAATGTGTCCTTCACGATTTGCCCAAATGTACCTGGGTGACTTCACACTAAATGTCATGCAGCTTGCTCACACTTCAAGTTATCAGTCTGAAACTTGGGACCTTTCTGTTGCATTTCAAAGATGGTGGTAGAAAGAAATGACAACAAAAGGTAGTGTTACAATCTCTTCCATTCACATTTCCACAGACTCCACCGTGTTTCCCTTCATACCACCAACATGCATATACAATCTCTTCCATTCACATTTCCACAGACTCCACCGTGTTTCCCTTCATACCACCAACATGCATATCGCTGATCAGCTCCTGAGCTACAGGCAGTTCCATTTCGGTTTCTCATTTTGGGCAAAAATTTAAAAAAAGGGGGCTATCCCTAAGACGTTTTTAAAGGCAACTTAGTGTATGTAAACTTCTGACCCACTGGAATTGTGATACAGTGAATTATAAGTGAAATAATCTGTCTGTAAACAATTGTTGGAAGAATTACTTGTGTCATGCACAAAGTAGATGTCCTACCCGACATGCCAAAACTATAGTTTGTTAAAATTAACAAGACATTTGTGGAGTGGTTGAAAAACGAGTTTTAGTGACTCCAACCAAAGTGTATGTAAACTTCGGACTTCAACTGTATATAGTCTATTCCTCTTCTGTTTAGTATATTAGACTATTTCTCTGACTTCTTTCCATTTACAGACTCTGACCTCTCCTGTTCAGGTCTTACTGTATACAGCCTCTGACCTCTCCTGTTCAGGTCTTACTGTATACAGCCTCTGACCTCTCCTGTTCAGGTCTTACTGTATACAGCCTCTGACCTCTCCTGTTCAGGTCTTACTGTTTACAGCCTCTGACCTCTCCTGTTCAGGTCTTACTGTATACAGCCTCTGACCTCTCCTGTTCAGGTCTTACTGTTTACAGCCTCTGACCTCTCCTGTTCAAATCAACCCCACTGAGTCTATTAATCAGGCAATGTGAATGGGTACACATGGAGAATAGGCACAGTGGACCTCCTCATTGCAGATGTAGATTAAAACAGACATCAATAAATAATTAGGGGTCCTGAGACGTTTAAGTAGGAATCTATACGATGTGAAACAGCCTTTAATCCAATAACTCCTGACACAGGATCCATAAAAAGCTGCTAACATCGGCAGAACATGAAGTTTCTTTTGTTCCTGTTTTGCCTTTTTTACCTGCTGTGCTTCATGGAGCATCAGGATACATTTACATTCATCATTGGACCTTGTATTTATCAAGCAAGACTCTGAAACCTCTCTGAAACCTCTCTGAAAACAGCTCTGAAACCAGCTCTGAAACCAGCTCTGAAACCTCACTGCAGTCAGACTGGTAAAGCTACATTTAAAATTAGAAACCTACTAATTTCAGGTAAACAGAAAAAAAATACAGGGCAGCAAGGCTGGCCCTTAAATGTACACAGAGAGCAAACAATAATATGCATACCTATCTCTCATGGCTCAAAGTAGAGAAGATAATCTTCATCACTACTTGTTTTTGGAAGAAGTGTTGACATGCTGAATGCACCTGGCTGTCTGTTTAAACTACTAGGACACAGGTCAGACACCCATGCATACCCCACAAGACATGCCACACGAGGTCTCTTCACAGTCCCAAAGTCCAGAACAGACTATGGGAGGCGCACAGTACTACATAGAGCCAAGACAACATGAAAATCGATTCCATATCAAGTGATGCAATCAGTAAAATTATATGAAAATAAGTAGAATCAAATTTAAAAAACAGTTTAAAAACGTTATTGAACAGAGTGGACTGTGAAGATAACAAAAAGCACAGACACATACTAAAACAAAAACTCTACACACAGGTACACTGTGAAGAGACACACAGGTACACTGTAACATTGTTATAGTGTTGATTGTGGTATTAAACATGTTGTATTGTAGATATGTAATGGTAGAGTAGTGGTGTAATAATGTGTTGTATTATAGATATGTAGTGGTAGAGTAGTGGTGTAATAATGTGTTGTATTGTAGATATGTAGTGGTAGAGTAGTGGTGTAATAATGTGTTGTATTGTAGATATGTAGTGGTAGAGTAGTGGTGTAATAATGTGTTGTATTATAGATATGTAGTGGTATAGTAGTGGTGTAATAATGTGTTGTATTGTAGATATGTAATGGTAGAGTAGTGGTGTAATAATGTGTTGTATTGTAGATATGTAGTGGTAGAGTAGTGGTGTAATAATGTGTTGTATTGTAGATATGTAGTGGTAGAGTAGTGGTGTAATAATGTGTTGTATTGTAGATATGTAGTGGTAGAGTAGAGGTGTAATAATGTGTTGTATTGTAGATATGTAGTGGTAGAGTAGTGGTGTAATAATGTGTTGTATTATAGATATGTAGTGGTAGAGTAGTGGTGTAATAATGTGTTGTATTGTAGATATGTAGTGGTAGAGTAGTGGTGTAATAATGTGTTGTATTGTAGATATGTAGTGGTGTAATAATGTGTTGTATTGTAGATATGTAGTGGTGTAATAATGTGTTGTATTATAGATATGTAGTGGTAGACTAGTGGTGTAATAATGTGTTGTTTTATAGATATGTAGTGGTGTAATAATGTGTTGTATTGTAGATATGTAGTGGTAGAGTAGTGGTGTAATAATGTGTTGTATTATAGATATGTAGTGGTAGAGTAGTGGTGTAATAATGTGTTGTTTTATAGATATGTAGTGTTATAGTAGTGGTGTAATAATGTGGTGTATTGTAGATATGTAGTGGTGTAATAATGTGTTGTATTGTAGATATGTAGTGGTGTAATAATGTGTTGTATTGTAGATATGTAGTGGTGTAATAATATGTTGTATTGTAGATATGTAGTGGTAGAGTAGTGGTGTAATAATGTGTTGTATTGTAGATATGTAGTTGTATAGTAGTGGTGTAATAATGTGTTGTATTGTTGATATGCAGTGGTAGAGTAGTGGTGTAATAATATGTTGTATTGTAGATATGTAGTGGTAGAGTAGTGGTGTAATAATATGTTGTATTGTAGATATGTAGTGGTAGAGTAGTGGTGTAATAATGTGTTGTATTGTAGATATGTAGTGGTAGAGTGTAATAATGTGTTGTATTGTAGATATGTAGTTGTATAGTAGTGGTGTAATAATGTGTTGTATTGTTGATATGCAGTGGTAGAGTAGTGGTGTAATAATATGTTGTATTGTAGATATGTAGTGGTAGAGTAGTGGTGTAATAATATGTTGTATTGTAGATATGTAGTGGTAGAGTAGTGGTGTAATAATGTGTTGTTTTATAGATATGTAGTGTTATAGTAGTGGTGTAATAATGTGGTGTATTGTTGATATGTAGTGGTAGAGTAGTGGTGTAATAATGTGTTGTATTGTAGATATGTTGTGGTAGAGTAGTGGTGTAATAATGTGTTGTATTGTAGATATGTAGTGGTGTAATAATGTGTTGTATTGTAGACATGTTGTGGTAGAGTAGTGGTGTAAAAATATGTTGTATTGACGATATGCAGTGGTGTAATAATGTGTTGTATTATAGATATGTAGTGGTAGAGTAGTGGTTTAATAATGTGTTGTATTGTAGATATGTAGTGTTATAGTAGTGGTGTAATAATGTGGTGTATTGTAGATATGTAGTGGTGTAATAATATGTTGTATTGTAGATATGTAGTGGTAGAGTAGTGGTGTAATAATGTGTTGTATTGTAGATATGTAGTGGTAGAGTAGTGGTGTAATAATGTGTTGTATTGTAGATATGTAGTGGTAAAGTAGTGGTGTAATAATGTGTTGTATTGTAGATATGTAGTGGTAGAGAAGTGGTGTAATAATGTGTTGTATTGTAGATATGTAGTGGTAGAGTAGTGGTGTAATAATGTGTTGTATTATAGATATGTAGTGGTAGAGTAGTGGTGTAATAATGTGTTGTATTGTAGATATGCAGTGGTAGAGTAGTGGTGTAATAATGTGTTGTATTGTAGATATGTAGTGGTAGAGTAGAGGTGTAATAATGTGTTGTATTGTAGATATGTAGTGGTAGAGTAGTGGTGTAATAATGTGTTGTATTGTAGATATGTAGTGGTAGAGTAGAGGTGTAATAATGTGTTGTATTGTAGATATGTAGTGGTAGAGTAGTGGTGTAATAATGTGTTGTATTATAGATATGTAGTGGTAGAGTAGTGGTGTAATAATGTGTTGTATTGTAGATATGTAGTGGTAGAGTAGTGGTGTAATAATGTGTTGTATTGTAGATATGTAGTGGTGTAATAATGTGTTGTATTGTAGATATGTAGTGGTGTAATAATGTGTTGTATTATAGATATGTAGTGGTAGACTAGTGGTGTAATAATGTGTTGTTTTATAGATATGTAGTGGTGTAATAATGTGTTGTATTGTAGATATGTAGTGGTAGAGTAGTGGTGTAATAATGTGTTGTATTATAGATATGTAGTGGTAGAGTAGTGGTGTAATAATGTGTTGTTTTATAGATATGTATTGGTGTAATAATGTGTTGTATTGTAGATATGTAGTGGTGTAATAATGTGTTGTATTGTAGATATGTAGTGGTGTAATAATATGTTGTATTGTAGATATGTAGTGGTAGAGTAGTGGTGAAATAATGTGTTGTATTGTAGATATGTAGTTGTATAGTAGTGGTGTAATAATGTGTTGTATTGTTGATATGCAGTGGTAGAGTAGTGGTGTAATAATATGTTGTATTGTAGATATGTAGTGGTAGAGTAGTGGTGTAATAATGTGTTGTATTGTAGATATGTAGTGGTAGAGTGTAATAATGTGTTGTATTGTAGATATGTAGTTGTATAGTAGTGGTGTAATAATGTGTTGTATTGTTGATATGCAGTGGTAGAGTAGTGGTGTAATAATATGTTGTATTGTAGATATGTAGTGGTAGAGTAGTGGTGTAATAATATGTTGTATTGTAGATATGTAGTGGTAGAGTAGTGGTGTAATAATGTGTTGTTTTATAGATATGTAGTGTTATAGTAGTGGTGTAATAATGTGGTGTATTGTTGATATGTAGTGGTAGAGTAGTGGTGTAATAATGTTTTGTATTGTAGATATGTTGTGGTAGAGTAGTGGTGTAATAATGTGTTGTATTGTAGATATGTAGTGGTGTAATAATGTGTTGTATTGTAGACATGTTGTGGTAGAGTAGTGGTGTAAAATATATGTTGTATTGACGATATGCAGTGGTGTAATAATGTGTTGTATTATAGATATGTAGTGGTAGAGTAGTGGTTTAATAATGTGTTGTATTGTAGATATGTAGTGGTGTAATAATATGTTGTATTGTAGATATGTAGTGGTAGAGTAGTGGTGTAATAATGTGGTGTATTGTAGATATGTAGTGGTGTAATAATATGTTGTATTGTAGATATGTAGTGGTAGAGTAGTGGTGTAATAATGTGTTGTATTGTAGATATGTAGTGGTAGAGAAGTGGTGTAATAATGTGTTGTATTGTAGATATGTAGTGGTAAAGTAGTGGTGTAATAATGTGTTGTATTGTAGATATGTAGTGGTAGAGAAGTGGTGTAATAATGTGTTGTATTGTAGATATGTAGTGGTAGAGTAGTGGTGTAATAATGTGTTGTATTATAGATATGTAGTGGTAGAGTAGTGGTGTAATAATGTGTTGTATTGTAGATATGTAGTGGTAGAGTAGTGGTGTAATAATGTGTTGTATTGTAGATATGTATTGGTAGAGTAGAGGTGTAATAATGTGTTGTATTGTAGATATGTAGTGGTAGAGTAGTGGTGTAATAATGTGTTGTATTATAGATATGTAGTGGTAGAGTAGTGGTGTAATAATGTGTTGTATTGTAGATATGTAGTCGTAGAGTAGTGGTGTAATAATGTGTTGTATTGTAGATATGTAGTGGTGTAATAATGTGTTGTATTGTAGATATGTAGTGGTGTAATAATGTGTTGTATTGTAGATATGTAGTGGTGTAATAATGTGTTGCATTGTAGATATGTAGTGGTAGAGTAGTGGTGTAATAATGTGTTGTATTGTAGATATGTAGTGGTGTAATAATGTGTTGTATTGTAGATATGTAGTGGTAGAGTAGTGGTGTAATAATATGTTGTATTGTAGATATGTAGTGGTAGAGTAGTGGTGTAATAATGTGTGGTTTTATAGATATGTAGTGTTATAGTAGTGGTGTAATAATGTGGTGTATTGTTGATATGTAGTGGTAGAGTCGTGGTGTAATAATGTGTTGTATTGTAGATATGTTGTGGTAGAGTAGTGGTGTAATAATGTGTTGTATTGTAGATATGTAGTGGTGTAATAATGTGTTGTATTGTAGACATGTTGTGGTAGAGTAGTGGTGTAAAAATATGTTGTATTGACGATATGCAGTGGTATAATAATGTGTTGTATTATAGATATGTAGTGGTAGAGTAGTGGTTTAATAATGTGTTGTATTGTAGATATGTAGTGTTATAGTAGTGGTGTAATAATGTGGTGTATTGTAGATATGTAGTGGTGTAATAATATGTTGTATTGTAGATATGTAGTGGTAGAGTAGTGGTGTAATAATGTGTTGTATTGTAGATATGTAGTGGTAGAGTAGTGGTGTAATAATGTGTTGTATTGTAGATATGTAGTGGTAAAGTAGTGGTGTAATAATGTGTTGTATTGTAGATATGTAGTGGTAGAGAAGTGGTGTAATAATGTGTTGTATTGTAGATATGTAGTGGTAGAGTAGTGGTGTAATAATGTGTTGTATTATAGATATGTAGTGGTAGAGTAGTGGTGTAATAATGTGTTGTATTGTAGATATGTAGTGGTAGAGTAGTGGTGTAATAATGTGTTGTATTGTAGATATGTAGTGGTAGAGTAGAGGTGTAATAATGTGTTGTATTGTAGATATGTAGTGGTAGAGTAGTGGTGTAATAATGTGTTGTATTGTAGATATGTAGTGGTAGAGTAGAGGTGTAATAATGTGTTGTATTGTAGATATGTAGTGGTAGAGTAGTGGTGTAATAATGTGTTGTATTATAGATATGTAGTGGTAGAGTAGTGGTGTAATAATGTGTTGTATTGTAGATATGTAGTGGTAGAGTAGTGGTGTAATAATGTGTTGTATTGTAGATATGTAGTGGTGTAATAATGTGTTGTATTGTAGATATGTAGTGGTGTAATAATGTGTTGTATTATAGATATGTAGTGGTAGACTAGTGGTGTAATAATGTGTTGTTTTATAGATATGTAGTGGTGTAATAATGTGTTGTATTGTAGATATGTAGTGGTAGAGTAGTGGTGTAATAATGTGTTGTATTATAGATATGTAGTGGTAGAGTAGTGGTGTAATAATGTGTTGTTTTATAGATATGTAGTGTTATAGTAGTGGTGTAATAATGTGGTGTATTGTAGATATGTAGTGGTGTAATAATGTGTTGTATTGTAGATATGTAGTGGTGTAATAATGTGTTGTATTGTAGATATGTAGTGGTGTAATAATATGTTGTATTGTAGATATGTAGTGGTAGAGTAGTGGTGTAATAATGTGTTGTATTGTAGATATGTAGTTGTATAGTAGTGGTGTAATAATGTGTTGTATTGTTGATATGCAGTGGTAGAGTAGTGGTGTAATAATATGTTGTATTGTAGATATGTAGTGGTAGAGTAGTGGTGTAATAATGTGTTGTATTGTAGATATGTAGTGGTAGAGTGTAATAATGTGTTGTATTGTAGATATGTAGTTGTATAGTAGTGGTGTAATAATGTGTTGTATTGTTGATATGCAGTGGTAGAGTAGTGGTGTAATAATATGTTGTATTGTAGATATGTAGTGGTAGAGTAGTGGTGTAATAATATGTTGTATTGTAGATATGTAGTGGTAGAGTAGTGGTGTAATAATGTGTTGTTTTATAGATATGTAGTGTTATAGTAGTGGTGTAATAATGTGGTGTATTGTTGATATGTAGTGGTAGAGTAGTGGTGTAATAATGTTTTGTATTGTAGATATGTTGTGGTAGAGTAGTGGTGTAATAATGTGTTGTATTGTAGATATGTAGTGGTGTAATAATGTGTTGTATTGTAGACATGTTGTGGTAGAGTAGTGGTGTAAAAATATGTTGTATTGACGATATGCAGTGGTGTAATAATGTGTTGTATTATAGATATGTAGTGGTAGAGTAGTGGTTTAATAATGTGTTGTATTGTAGATATGTAGTGGTGTAATAATATGTTGTATTGTAGATATGTAGTGGTAGAGTAGTGGTGTAATAATGTGGTGTATTGTAGATATGTAGTGGTGTAATAATATGTTGTATTGTAGATATGTAGTGGTAGAGTAGTGGTGTAATAATGTGTTGTATTGTAGATATGTAGTGGTAGAGTAGTGGTGTAATAATGTGTTGTATTGTAGATATGTAGTGGTAAAGTAGTGGTGTAATAATGTGTTGTATTGTAGATATGTAGTGGTAGAGAAGTGGTGTAATAATGTGTTGTATTGTAGATATGTAGTGGTAGAGTAGTGGTGTAATAATGTGTTGTATTATAGATATGTAGTGGTAGAGTAGTGGTGTAATAATGTGTTGTATTGTAGATATGTAGTGGTAGAGTAGTGGTGTAATAATGTGTTGTATTGTAGATATGTATTGGTAGAGTAGAGGTGTAATAATGTGTTGTATTGTAGATATGTAGTGGTAGAGTAGTGGTGTAATAATGTGTTGTATTATAGATATGTAGTGGTAGAGTAGTGGTGTAATAATGTGTTGTATTGTAGATATGTAGTCGTAGAGTAGTGGTGTAATAATGTGTTGTATTGTAGATATGTAGTGGTGTAATAATGTGTTGTATTGTAGATATGTAGTGGTATAGTAGTGGTGTAATAATGTGTTGTATTGTAGATATGTAGTGGTGTAATAATGTGTTGCATTGTAGATATGTAGTGGTAGAGTAGTGGTGTAATAATGTGTTGTATTGTAGATATGTAGTGGTGTAATAATGTGTTGTATTGTAGATATGTAGTGGTGTAATAATGTGTTGTATTATAGATATGTAGTGGTAGAGTAGTGGTGTAATAATGTGTTGTTTTATAGATATGTAGTGGTGTAATAATGTGTTGTATTGTAGATATGTAGTGGTAGAGTAGTGGTGTAATAATGTGGTTTATTGTAGATATGTAGTGATAGAGTAGTGGTGTAATAATGTGTTGTATTGTAGATATGTAGTGGTGTAATAATGTGTTGTATTGTAGATATGTAGTGGTAGAGTAGTGGTGTAATAATGTGTTGTATTGTAGATATGTAGTGGTGTAATAATATGTTGTATTGTAGATATGTAGTGGTAGAGTAGTGGTGTAATAGTGTGTTGTATTGTAGATATGTAGTTGTATAGTAGTGGTGTAATAATGTGATGTATTGTAGATATGTGGTGGAAGAGTAGTGGTGTAATAATGTGTTGTATTGTAGATATGTAGTCGTAGAGTAGTGGTGTAATAATGTGTTGTTTTATAGATATGTAGTGTTATAGTAGTGGTGTAATAATGTGGTGTATTGTTGATATGTAGTGGTAGAGTAGTGGTGTAATAATGTGTTGTATTGTAGATATGTAGTGGTGTAATAATGTGTTGTATTGTAGACATGTTGTGGTAGAGTAGTGGTGTAAAAATATGTTGTATTGAAGATATGTAGTGTTGTAATAATGTGTTGTATTATAGATATGTAGTGGTAGAGTAGTGGTGTAATAATGTGTTGTATTGTAGATATGTAGTGGTAGAGTAGTGGTGTAATAATGTATTGTATTATAGATATGTAGTGGTAGAGTAGTGGTGTAATAATGTGTTGTATTGTAGATATGTAGTGTTATAGTAGTGGTGTAATAATGTGGTGTATTGTAGATATGTAGTGGTAGAGTGGTGGTGTAATAATGTGTTGTATTGTAGATATGTAGTGGTGTAATAATGTGTTGTATTGTAGATATGTAGTGGTAGAGTAGTGGTGTAATAATGTGTTGTATTTTAGATATGTAATGGTATAGTAGTGGTGTAATAATATGTTGTATTGTAGATATGTAGTGGTAGAGTAGTGGTGTAATAATGTGTTGTATTGTAGATATGTAGTGGTATAGTAGTGGTGTAATAATGTGTTGTATTGTAGATATGTAATGGTAGAGTAGTGGTGTAATAATGTGTTGTATTGTAGATATGTAGTGGTAGAGTAGTGGTGCAATAATGTGTTGTATTCTAGATATGTTGTGGTAGAGTAGTGGTGTAATAATGTGTTGTATTGTAGATATGTAGTGGTAGAGTAGTGGTGTAATAATGTATTGTATTGTAGATATGTAGTGGTAGAGTAGTGGTGTAATAATGTGTTGTATTGTAGATATGTAGTGGTAGAGTAGAGGTGTAATAATGTGTTGTATTGTAGATATGTAGTGGTAGAGTAGTGGTGTAATAATGTGTTGTATTATAGATATGTAGTGGTAGAGTAGTGGTGTAATAATGTGTTGTATTGTAGATATGTAGTGGTAGAGTAGTGGTGTAATAATGTGTTGTATTGTAGATATGTAGTGGTGTAATAATGTGTTGTATTGTAGATATGTAGTGGTGTAATAATGTGTTGTATTATAGATATGTAGTGGTAGAGTAGTGGTGTAATAATGTGTTGTTTTATAGATATGTAGTGGTGTAATAATGTGTTGTATTGTAGATATGTAGTGGTAGAGTAGTGGTGTAATAATGTGTTGTATTGTAGATATGTAGTGGTAGAGTAGTGGTGTAATAATGTGTTGTATTATAGATATGTAGTGGTAGAGTAGTGGTGTAATAATGTGTTGTTTTATAGATATGTAGTGTTAGAGTAGTTGTGTAATAATGTGTTGTATTGTAGGTATGTAGTGTTGTAATAATGTGTTGTATTGTAGATATGTAGTGGTGTAATAATATGTTGTATTGTACATATGTAGTGGTAGAGTAGTGGTGTAATAATGTGTTGTATTGTAGATATGTAGTTGTATAGTAGTGGTGTAATAATGTGATGTATTGTAGATATGTGGTGGAAGAGTAGTGGTGTAATAATGTGTTGTAGTGTAGAAATGTAGTGGTAGAGTAGTGGTGTAATAATGTGATGTATTGTAGATATGTAGTGGTGTAATAATGTGTTGTATTGTAGATATGTAGTGGTAGAGTAGTGGTGTAATAATGTGTTGTATTGTAGATATGTAGTGGTAGAGTAGTGGTGTAATAATGTGTTGTATTGTAGATATGTAGTGGTAGAGTAGTGGTGTAATAATGTGTTGTATTGTTGATATGTAGTGGTAGAGTAGTGGTGTAATAATATGTTGTATTGTAGATATGTAGTGGTAGAGTAGTGGTGTAATAATGTGTTGTATTGTAGATATGTAGTGGTAGAGAAGTGGTCTAATAATGTGTTGTTTTATAGATATGTAGTGGTAGAGTAGTGGTGTAATAATGTGTTGTATTGTAGATATGTAGTGGTAGAGTAGTGGTGTAATAATGTGTTGTATTGTAGATATGTAGTGGTAGAGTAGTGGTGTAATAATGTGTTGTATTGTAGATATGTTGTGGTAGAGTAGTGGTGTAATAATGTGTTGTATTGTAGATATGTAGTGGGAGAGTAGTGGTGTAATAATGTGTTGTATTGTAGATATGTAGTGGTGTAATAATGTGTTGTATTGTAGATATGTAGTGGTGTAATAATGTGTTGTATTGTAGATATGTAGTGGTGTAATAATATGTTGTATTGTAGATATGTAGTGGTAGAGTAGTGGTGTAATAATGTGTTGTATTGTAGATATGTAGTGGTAGAGTGTAATAATGTGTTGTATTGTAGATATGTAGTTGTATAGTAGTGGTGTAATAATGTGTTGTATTGTTGATATGAAGTGGTAGAGTAGTGGTGTAATAATATGTTGTATTGTAGATATGTAGTGGTAGAGTAGTGGTGTAATAATATGTTGTATTGTAGATATGTAGTGGTAGAGTAGTGGTGTAATAATGTGTTGTTTTATAGATATGTAGTGTTATAGTAGTGGTGTAATAATGTGGTGTATTGTTGATATGTAGTGGTAGAGTAGTGGTGTAATAATGTGTTGTATTGTAGATATGTTGTGGTAGAGTAGTGGTGTAATAATGTGTTGTATTGTAGATATGTAGTGGTAGAGTAGTGGTGTAATAATGTGTTGTATTGTAGACATGTTGTGGTAGAGTAGTGGTGTAAAAATATGTTGTATTGACGATATGTAGTGGTGTAATAATGTGTTGTATTATAGATATGTAGTGGTAGAGTAGTGGTTTAATAATGTGTTGTATTGTAGATATGTAGTGTTATAGTAGTGGTGTAATAATGTGGTGTATTGTAGATATGTAGTGGTAGAGTAGTGGTGTAATAATATGTTGTATTGTAGATATGTAGTGGTAGAGTAGTGGTGTAATAATGTGTTGTATTGTAGATATGTAGTGGTAGAGTAGTGGTGTAATAATGTGTTGTATTGTAGATATGTAGTGGTAAAGTAGTGGTGTAATAATGTGTTGTATTGTAGATATGTAGTGGTAGAGTAGTGGTGTAATAATGTGTTGTATTGTAGATATGTAGTGGTAGAGTAGTGGTGTAATAATGTGTTGTATTATAGATATGTAGTGGTAGAGTAGTGGTGTAATAATGTGTTGTATTGTAGATATGTAGTGGTAGAGTAGTGGTGTAATAATGTGTTGTATTGTAGATATGTAGTGGTAGAGTAGAGGTGTAATAATGTGTTGTATTGTAGATATGTAGTGGTAGAGTAGTGGTGTAATAATGTGTTGTATTATAGATATGTAGTGGTAGAGTAGTGGTGTAATAATGTGTTGTATTGTAGATATGTAGTGGTAGAGTAGTGGTGTAATAATGTGTTGTATTGTAGATATGTAGTGGTGTAATAATGTGTTGTATTGTAGATATGTAGTGGTAGAGTAGTGGTGTAATAATGTGTTGTATTGTAGATATGTATAGAGTAGTGGTGTAATAATGTGTTGTATTGTAGATATGTAGTGGTAGAGTAGTGGTGTAATAATGTGTTGTATTGTAGATATGTAGTGGTGTAATAATGTGTTGTATTGTAGATATGTAGTGGTGTAATAATGTGTTGTATTATAGATATGTAGTGGTAGAGTAGTGGTGTAATAATGTGTTGTATTATAGATATGTAGTGGTGTAATAATGTGTTGTATTGTAGATATGTAGTGGTAGAGTAGTGGTGTAATAATGTGGTTTATTGTAGATATGTAGTGATAGAGTAGTGGTGTAATAATGTGTTGTATTGTAGATATGTAGTGGTGTAATAATGTGTTGTATTGTAGATATGTAGTGGTGTAATAATGTGTTGTATTGTAGATATGTAGTGGTGTAATAATATGTTGTATTGTAGATATGTAGTGGTAGAGTAGTGGTGTAATAATGTGTTGTATTGTAGATATGTAGTTGTATAGTAGTGGTGTAATAATGTGATGTATTGTAGATATGTAGTGGTAGAGTAGTGGTGTAATAATGTGTTGTATTGTAGATATGTAGTGGTAGAGTAGTGGTGTAATAATGTGTTGTATTATAGATATGTAGTGTTATAGTAGTGGTGTAATAATGTGGTTGTATTGTTGATATGTAGTGGTAGAGTAGTGGTGTAATAATGTGTTGTATTGTAGATATGTAGTGGTGTAATAATGTGTTGTATTGTAGATATGTTGTGGTAGAGTAGTGGTGTAATAATATGTTGTATTGAAGATATGTAGTGTTGTAATAATGTGTTGTATTATAGATATGTAGTGGTAGAGTAGTGGTGTAATAATGTGTTGTATTGTAGATATGTAGTGGTAGAGTAGTGGTGTAATAATGTATTTTATTATAGATATGTAGTGGTAGAGTAGTGGTGTAATAATGTGTTGTATTGTAGATATGTAGTGTTATAGTAGTGGTGTAATAATGTGGTGTATTGTAGATATGTAGTGGTAGAGTGGTGGTGTAATAATGTGTTGTATTGTAGATATGTAGTGGTGTAATAATATGTTGTATTGTAGATATGTAGTGGTAGAGTAGTGGTGTAATAATGTGTTGTATTGTAGATATGTAATGGTATAGTAGTGGTGTAATAATATGTTGTATTGTAGATATGTAGTGGTAGAGTAGTGGTGTAATAATGTGTTGTATTGTAGATATGTAGTGGTATAGTAGTGGTGTAATAATGTGTTGTATTGTAGATATGTAGTGGTAGAGTAGTGGTGTAATAATGTGTTGTATTGTAGATATGTAGTGGTAGAGTAGTGGTGTAATAATGTGTTGTATTGTAGATATGTAGTGGTAGAGTAGTGGTGTAATAATGTGTTGTATTGTAGATATGTAGTGGTAGAGTAGTGGTGTAATAATGTGTTGTATTGTAGATATGTAGTGGTAGAGTAGTGGTGTAATAATGTGTTGTATTATAGATATGTAGTGGTAGAGTAGTGGTGTAATAATGTGTTGTTTTATAGATATGTAGTGTTAGAGTAGTGGTGTAATAATGTGTTGTATTGTAGATATGTAGTGTTGTAATAATGTGTTGTATTGTAGATATGTAGTGGTAGTAGTGGTGTAATAATATGTTGTATTGTAGATATGTAGTGGTAGAGTAGTGGTGTAATAATGTGTTGTATTGTAGATATGTAGTTGTATAGTAGTGGTGTAATAATGTGATGTATTGTAGATATGTAGTGGTGTAAAAATGTGTTGTATTGTAGATATGCAGTGGTAGAGTAGTGGTGTAATAATGTGTTGTATTGTAGATATGTAGTGGTAGAGTAGTGGTGTAATAATGTGTTGTATTGTAGATATGTAGTGGTAGAGTAGTGGTGTAATAATGTGTTGTATTGTAGATATGTAGTGGTAGAGTAGTGGTGTAATAATGTGTTGTATTGTAGATATGTAGTGGTAGAGTAGTGGTGTAATAATGTGTTGTATTGTAGATATGTAGTGGTAGAGTAGTGGTGTAATAATGTGTTGTATTATAGATATGTAGTGGTAGAGTAGTGGTGTAATAATGTGTTGTATTGTAGATATGTAGTGGTAGAGTAGTGGTGTAATAATGTGTTGTATTGTAGATATGTAGTGGTAGAGTAGTGGTGTAATAATGTGTTGTATTGTAGATATGTTGTGGTAGAGTAGTGGTGTAATAATGTGTTGTATTGTAGATATGTAGTGGTAGAGTAGTGGTGTAATAATGTGTTGTATTGTAGATATGTAGTGGTAGAGTAGTGGTGTAATAATGTGTTGTATTGTAGATATGTAGTGGTGTAATAATGTGTTGTATTGTAGATATGTAGTGGTGTAATAATATGTTGTATTGTAGATATGTAGTGGTAGAGTAGTGGTGTAATAATGTGTTGTATTGTAGATATGTAATGGTATAGTAGTGGTGTAATAATATGTTGTATTGTAGATATGTAGTGGTAGAGTAGTGGTGTAATAATGTGTTGTATTGTAGATATGTAGTGGTATAGTAGTGGTGTAATAATGTGTTGTATTGTAGATATGTAGTGGTAGAGTAGTGGTGTAATAATGTGTTGAATTGTAGATATGTAGTGGTTGAGTAGTGGTGTAATAATGTGTTGTATTGTAGATATGTAGTGGTAGAGTGTAATAATGTGTTGTATTGTAGATATGTAGTGGTAGAGTAGTGGTGTAAGAATGTGTTGTATTGTAGAAATGTATTGGTGTAATAATGTGTTGTATTGTAGATATGTAGTGGTAGAGTAGTGGTGTAATAATGTGTTGTATTGTAGATATGTAGTGGTAGAGTAGTGGTGTAATAATGTGTTGTATTGTAGATATGTAGTGGTAGAGTAGTGGTGTAATAATGTGTTGTTTTGTAGATATGTAGTGTTAGAGTAGTGGTGTAATAATGTGTTGTATTGTAGGTATGTAGTGTTGTAATAATGTGTTGTATTGTAGATATGTAGTGGTAGAGTAGTGGTGTAATAATGTGTTGTATTGTTGATATGTAGTGGTAGAGTAGTGGTGTAATAATATGTTGTATTGTAGATATGTAGTGGTAGAGTAGTGGTGTAATAATGTGTTGTATTGTAGATATGTAGTGGTAGAGAAGTGGTGTAATAATGTGTTGTTTTATAGATATGTAGTGGTAGAGTAGTGGTGTAATAATGTGTTGTATTGTAGATATGTAGTGGTAGAGTAGTGGTGTAATAATGTGTTGTATTGTAGATATGTAGTGGTAGAGTAGTGGTGTAATAATGTGTTGTATTGTAGATATGTTGTGGTAGAGTAGTGGTGTAATAATGTGTTGTATTGTAGATATGTAGTGGGAGAGTAGTGTTGTAATAATGTGTTGTATTGTAGATATGTAGTGGTGTAATAATATGTTGTATTGTAGATATGTAGTGGTAGAGTAGTGGTGTAATAATGTGTTGTATTGTAGATATGTAGTGGTGTAATAATATGTTGTATTGTAGATATGTAGTGGTAGAGTAGTGGTGTAATAATGTGTTGTATTGTAGATATGTAATGGTATAGTAGTGGTGTAATAATATGTTGTATTGTAGATATGTAGTGGTAGAGTAGTGGTGTAATAATGTGTTGTATTGTAGATATGTAGTTGTATAGTAGTGGTGTAATAATGTGATGTATTGTAGATATGTGGTGGAAGAGTAGTGGTGTAATAATGTGTTGTAGTGTAGAAATGTAGTGGTAGAGTAGTGGTGTAATAATGTGATGTATTGTAGATATGTAGTGGTGTAAAAATGTGTTGTATTGTAGATATGCAGTGGTAGAGTAGTGGTGTAATAATGTGTTGTATTGTAGATATGTAGTGGTAGAGTAGTGGTGTAATAATGTGTTGTATTGTAGATATGTAGTGGTAGAGTAGTGGTGTAATAATGTGTTGTATTGTTGATATGTAGTGGTAGAGTAGTGGTGTAATAATATGTTGTATTGTAGATATGTAGTGGTAGAGTAGTGGTGTAATAATGTGTTGTATTGTAGATATGTAGTGGTAGAGAAGTGGTGTAATAATGTGTTGTTTTATAGATATGTAGTGGTAGAGTAGTGGTGTAATAATGTGTTGTATTGTAGATATGTAGTGGTAGAGTAGTGGTGTAATAATGTGTTGTATTGTAGATATGTAGTGGTAGAGTAGTGGTGTAATAATGTGTTGTATTGTAGATATGTTGTGGTAGAGTAGTGGTGTAATAATGTGTTGTATTGTAGATATGTAGTGGTAGAGTAGTGGTGTAATAATGTGTTGTATTGTAGATATGTAGTGGTGTAATAATGTGTTGTATTGTAGATATGTAGTGGTGTAATAATGTGTTGTATTGTAGATATGTAGTGGTGTAATAATATGTTGTATTGTAGATATGTAGTGGTAGAGTAGTGGTGTAATAATGTGTTGTATTGTAGATATGTAATGGTATAGTAGTGGTGTAATAATATGTTGTATTGTAGATATGTAGTGGTAGAGTAGTGGTGTAATAATGTGTTGTATTGTAGATATGTAGTGGTATAGTAGTGGTGTAATAATGTGTTGTATTGTAGATATGTAGTGGTAGAGTAGTGGTGTAATAATGTGTTGAATTGTAGATATGTAGTGGTTGAGTAGTGGTGTAATAATGTGTTGTATTGTACATATGTAGTGGTAGAGTGTAATAATGTGTTGTATTGTAGATATGTAGTGGTAGAGTAGTGGTGTAAGAATGTGTTGTATTGTAGAAATGTATTGGTAGAGTAGTGGTGTAATAATGTGTTGTATTGTAGATATGTAGTGGTAGAGTAGTGGTGTAATAATGTGTTGTATTGTAGATAAGTAGTGGTAGAGTAGTGGTGTAATAATGTGTTGTATTGTTGATATGTAGTGGTAGAGTAGTGGTGTAATAATGTGTTGTATTGTAGATATGTAGTGGTGTAATAATGTGTTGTATTGTAGATATGTAGTGGTAGAGTAGTGGTGTAATAATGTGTTGTATTGTAGACATGTTGTGGTAGAGTAGTGGTGTAAAAATATGTTGTATTGAAGATATGTAGTGGTGTAATAATGTGTTGTATTATAGATATGTAGTGGTAGAGTAGTGGTGTAATAATGTGTTGTATTGTAGATATGTAGTGTTATAGTAGTGGTGTAATAATGTGTTGTATTATAGATATGTAGTGGTAGAGTAGTGGTGTAATAATGTGTTGTATTGTAGATATGTAGTGTTATAGTAGTGGTGTAATAATGTGTTGTATTGTAGATATGTAGTGGTGTAATAATATGTTGTATTGTAGATATGAAGTGGTAGAGTAGTGGTGTAATAATGTGTTGTATTGTAGATATGTAATGGTATAGTAGTGGTGTAATAATGTGTTGTATTGTAGATATGTAGTGGTAGAGTAGTGGTGTAATAATGTGTTGTATTGTAGATATGTAGTGGTATAGTAGTGGTGTAATAATGTGTTGTATTGTAGATATGTAGTGGTAGAGTAGTGGTGTAATAATGTGTTGAATTGTAGATATGTAGTGGTAGAGTAGTGGTGTAATAATGTGTTGTATTGTAGATATGTAGTGGTAGAGTGTAATAATGTGTTGTATTGTAGATATGTAGTGGTAGAGTAGTGGTGTAATAATGTGTTGTATTGTAGATATGTAGTGGTAGAGTGTAATAATGTGTTGTATTGTAGATATGTAGTGGTAGAGTAGTGGTGTAATAATGTGTTGTATTGTAGATATGTAGTGGTAGAGTAGTGGTGTAATAATGTGTTGTATTGTAGATATGTAGTGGTAGAGTAGTGGTGTAATAATGTGTTGTATTGTAGATATGTAGTGGTAGAGTGTAATAATGTGTTGTATTGTAGATATGTAGTGGTAGAGTAGTGGTGTAATAATGTGTTGTATTGTAGATATGTAGTGGTAGAGTAGTGGTGTAATAATGTGTTGTATTGTAGATATGTAGTGGTAGAGTAGTGGTGTAATAATGTGTTGTATTGTAGATATGTAGTGGTAGAGTAGTGGTGTAATAATGTGTTGTATTGTAGATATGTAGTGGTAGAGTAGTGGTGTAATAATGTGTTGTATTGTAGATATGTAGTGGTAGAGTAGTGGTGTAATAATGTGTTGTATTGTAGATATGTAGTGGTAGAGTAGTGGTGTAATAATGTGTTGTATTGTTGATATGTAGTGGTAGAGTAGTGGTGTAATAATGTGTTGTATTGTAGATATGTAGTGATGTAATAATGTGTTGTATTGTAGATATGTAGTGGTAGAGTAGTGGTGTAATAATGTGTTGTATTGTAGACATGTTGTGGTAGAGTAGTGGTGTAAAAATATGTTGTATTGAAGATATGTAGTGGTGTAATAATGTGTTGTATTATAGATATGTAGTGGTAGAGTAGTGGTGTAATAATGTGTTGTATTGTAGATATGTAGTGTTATAGTAGTGGTGTAATAATGTGTTGTATTATAGATATGTAGTGGTAGAGTAGTGGTGTAATAATGTGTTGTATTGTAGATATGTAGTGTTATAGTAGTGGTGTAATAATGTGGTGTATTGTAGATATGTAGTGGTAGAGTAGTGGTGTAATAATGTGTTGTATTGTAGATATGTAGTGGTGTAATAATATATTGTATTGTAGATATGAAGTGGTAGAGTAGTGGTGTAATAATGTGTTGTATTGTAGATATGTAATGGTATAGTAGTGGTGTAATAATATGTTGTATTGTAGATATGTAGTGGTAGAGTAGTGGTGTAATAATATGTTGTATTGTAGATATGTAGTGGTAGAGTAGTGGTGTAATAATGTGTTGTATTGTAGATATGTAGTGGTATAGTAGTGGTGTAATAATGTGTTGTATTGTAGATATGTAGTGGTAGAGTAGTGGTGTAATAATGTGTTGAATTGTAGATATGTAGTGGTAGAGTAGTGGTGTAATAATGTGTTGTATTGTAGATATGTAGTGGTAGAGTAGTGGTGTAATAATGTGTTGTATTGTAGATATGTTGTGGTAGAGTAGTGATGTAATAATGTGTTGTATTGTAGATATGTAGTGTTATAGTAGTGGTGTAATAATGTGTTGTATTATAGATATGTAGTGGTAGAGTAGTGGTGTAATAATGTGTTGTATTGTAGATATGTAGTGTTATAGTAGTGGTGTAATAATGTGGTGTATTGTAGATATGTAGTGGTAGAGTAGTGGTGTAATAATGTGTTGTATTGTAGATATGTAGTGGTGTAATAATATGTTGTATTGTAGATATGAAGTGGTAGAGTAGTGGTGTAATAATGTTTTGTATTGTAGATATGTAATGGTATTGTAGTGGTGTAATAATGTGTTGTATTGTAGATATGTAGTGGTAGAGTAGTGGTGTAATAATGTGTTGAATTGTAGATATGTAGTGGTAGAGTAGTGGTGTAATAATGTGTTGTATTGTAGATATGTAGTGGTAGAGTAGTGGTGTAATAATGTGTTGTATTGTAGATATGTAGTGGTTGAGTAGTGGTGTAATAATGTGTTGTATTGTAGATATGTAGTGGTAGAGTAGTGGTGTAATAATGTGTTGTATTGTAGATATGTTGTGGTAGAGTAGTGGTGTAATAATGTGTTGTATTGTAGATATGTAGTGGTGTAATAATGTGTTGTATTATAGATATGTAGTGGTAGAGTAGTGGTGTAATAATGTGTTGTATTGTAGATATGTAGTGTTATAGTAGTGGTGTAATAATGTGTTGTATTGTAGATATGTAGTGGTAGAGTAGTGGTGTAATAATGTGTTGTATTGTAGATATGTAGTGTTATAGTAGTGGTGTAATAATGTGGTGTATTGTAGATATGTAGTGGTAGAGTAGTGGTGTAATAATGTGTTGTATTGTAGATATGTAGTTGTGTAATAATATATTGTATTGTAGATATGAAGTGGTAGAGTAGTGGTGTAATAATGTGTTGTATTGTAGATATGTAGTGTTATAGTAGTGGTGTAATAATGTGTTGTATTATAGATATGTAGTGGTAGAGTAGTGGTGTAATAATGTGTTGTATTGTAGATATGTAGTGTTATAGTAGTGGTGTAATAATGTGGTGTATTGTAGATATGTAGTGGTAGAGTAGTGGTGTAATAATGTGTTGTATTGTAGATATGTAGTGGTGTAATAATATATTGTATTGTAGATATGAAGTGGTAGAGTAGTGGTGTAATAATGTGTTGTATTGTAGATATGTAATGGTATAGTAGTGGTGTAATAATATGTTGTATTGTAGATATGTAGTGGTAGAGTAGTGGTGTAATAATATGTTGTATTGTAGATATGTAGTGGTAGAGTAGTGGTGTAATAATGTGTTGTATTGTAGATATGTAGTGGTATAGTAGTGGTGTAATAATGTGTTGTATTGTAGATATGTAGTGGTAGAGTAGTGGTGTAATAATGTGTTGTATTGTAGATATGTAGTGGTAGAGTAGTGGTGTAATAATGTGTTGTATTGTAGATATGTAGTGGTAGAGTAGTGGTGTAATAATGTGTTGTATTGTAGATATGTTGTGGTAGAGTAGTGGTGTAATAATGTGTTGTATTGTAGATATGTAGTGTTATAGTAGTGGTGTAATAATGTGTTGTATTGTAGATATGTAGTGGTAGAGTAGTGGTGTAATAATGTGTTGTATTGTAGATATGTAGTGGTAGAGTAGTGGTGTAATAATGTGTTGTATTGTAGATATGTAGTGGTAGAGTAGTGGTGTAATAATGTGTTGTATTGTAGATATGTAGTGGTAGAGTAGTGGTGTAATAATGTGTTGTATTGTAGATATGTTGTGGTAGAGTAGTGGTGTAATAATGTGTTGTATTGTAGATATGTAGTGGTAGAGTAGTGGTGTAATAATGTGTTGTATTGTAGATATGTAGTGGTAGAGTAGTGGTGTAATAATGTGTTGTATTGTAGATATGTAGTGGTAGAGTAGTGGTGTAATAATGTGTTGTATTGTAGATAAGTAGTGGTAGAGTAGTGGTGTAATAATGTGTTGTATTGTTGATATGTAGTGGTAGAGTAGTGGTGTAATAATGTGTTGTATTGTAGATATGTAGTGGTAGAGTAGTGGTGTAATAATGTGTTGTATTGTAGATATGTAGTGGTAGAGTAGTGGTGTAATAATGTGTTGTATTGTAGACATGTTGTGGTAGAGTAGTGGTGTAAAAATATGTTGTATTGAAGATATGTAGTGGTGTAATAATGTGTTGTATTATAGATATGTAGTGGTAGAGTAGTGGTGTAATAATGTGTTGTATTGTAGATATGTAGTGTTATAGTAGTGGTGTAATAATGTGTTGTATTGTAGATATGTAGTGGTAGAGTAGTGGTGTAATAATATGTTGTATTGTAGATATGTAGTGGTAGAGTAGTGGTGTAATAATGTGTTGTATTGTAGATATGTAATGGTATAGTAGTGGTGTAATAATGTGTTGTATTGTAGATATGTAGTGGTAGAGTAGTGGTGTAATAATGTGTTGTATTGTAGATATGTAGTGGTATAGTAGTGGTGTAATAATGTGTTGTATTGTAGATATGTAGTGGTAGAGTAGTGGTGTAATAATGTGTTGTATTGTAGATATGTAGTGGTAGAGTAGTGGTGTAATAATGTGTTGTATTGTAGATATGTAGTGGTAGAGTAGTGGTGTAATAATGTGTTGTATTGTAGATATGTAGTGGTAGAGTAGTGGTGTAATAATGTGTTGTATTGTAGATATGTAGTAGTGGTAGAGTGTAATAATGTGTTGTATTGTAGATATGTAGTGGTAGAGTAGTGGTGTAGTAATGTGTTGTATTGTAGATATGTAGTGGTAGAGTAGTGGTGTAATAATGTGTTGTATTGTAGATATGTAGTGGTAGAGTAGTGGTGTAATATTGTGTTGTATTGTAGATATGTAGTGGTAGAGTGTAATAATGTGTTGTATTGTAGATATGTAGTGGTAGAGTAGTGGTGTAGTAATGTGTTGTATTGTAGATATGTAGTGGTAGAGTAGTGGTGTAATAATGTGTTGTATTGTAGATATGTTGTGGTAGAGTAGTGGTGTAATAATGTGTTGTATTGTAGATATGTAGTGGTAGAGTAGTGGTGTAATAATGTGTTGTATTGTAGATATGTAGTGGTAGAGTAGTGGTGTAATAATGTGTTGTATTGTAGATATGTAGTGGTAGAGTAGTGGTGTAATAATGTGTTGTATTGTAGATAAGTAGTGGTAGAGTAGTGGTGTAATAATGTGTTGTATTGTTGATATGTAGTGGTAGAGTAGTGGTGTAATAATGTGTTGTATTGTAGATATGTAGTGGTGTAATAATGTGTTGTATTGTAGATATGTAGTGGTAGAGTAGTGGTGTAATAATGTGTTGTATTGTAGACATGTTGTGGTAGAGTAGTGGTGTAAAAATATGTTGTATTGAAGATATGTAGTGAGTAGTGGTGTAATAATGTGTTGTATTATAGATATGTAGTGGTAGAGTAGTGGTGTAATAATGTGTTGTATTGTAGATATGTAGTGTTATAGTAGTGGTGTAATAATGTGTTGTATTATAGATATGTAGTGGTAGAGTAGTGGTGTAATAATGTGTTGTATTGTAGATATGTAGTGTTATAGTAGTGGTGTAATAATGTGTTGTATTGTAGATATGTAGTGGTAGAGTAGTGGTGTAATAATGTGTTGTATTGTAGATATGTAGTGGTGTAATAATATATTGTATTGTAGATATGTAGTGGTAGAGTAGTGGTGTAATAATGTGTTGTATTGTAGATATGTAATGGTATAGTAGTGGTGTAATAATATGTTGTATTGTAGATATGTAGTGGTAGAGTAGTGGTGTAATAATATGTTGTATTGTAGATATGTAGTGGTAGAGTAGTGGTGTAATAATGTGTTGTATTGTAGATATGTAGTGGTATAGTAGTGGTGTAATAATGTGTTGTATTGTAGATATGTAGTGGTAGAGTAGTGGTGTAATAATGTGTTGTATTGTAGATATGTAGTGGTAGAGTAGTGGTGTAATAATGTGTTGTATTGTAGATATGTAGTGGTAGAGTAGTGGTGTAATAATGTGTTGTATTGTAGATATGTTGTGGTAGAGTAGTGATGTAATAATGTGTTGTATTGTAGATATGTAGTGTTATAGTAGTGGTGTAATAATGTGTTGTATTATAGATATGTAGTGGTAGAGTAGTGGTGTAATAATGTGTTGTATTGTAGATATGTAGTGTTATAGTAGTGGTGTAATAATGTGTTGTATTGTAGATATGTAGTGGTAGAGTAGTGGTGTAATAATGTGTTGTATTGTAGATATGTAGTGGTAGAGTGTAATAATATGTTGTATTGTAGATATGTAGTGGTAGAGTAGTGGTGTAATAATGTTTTGTATTGTAGATATGTAATGGTATTGTAGTGGTGTAATAATGTGTTGTATTGTAGATATGTAGTGGTAGAGTAGTGGTGTAATAATGTGTTGAATTGTAGATATGTAGTGGTAGAGTAGTGGTGTAATAATGTGTTGTATTGTAGATATATAGTGGTAGAGTGTAATAATGTGTTGTATTGTAGATATGTAGTGGTTGAGTAGTGGTGTAGTAATGTGTTGTATTGTAGATATGTAGTGGTAGAGTAGTGGTGTAATAATGTGTTGTATTGTAGACATGTTGTGGTAGAGTAGTGGTGTAAAAATATGTTGTATTGAAGATATGTAGTGGTGTAATAATGTGTTGTATTATAGATATGTAGTGGTAGAGTAGTGGTGTAATAATGTGTTGTATTGTAGATATGTAGTGTTATAGTAGTGGTGTAATAATGTGTTGTATTGTAGATATGTAGTGGTAGAGTAGTGGTGTAATAATGTGTTGTATTGTAGATATGTAGTGGTATAGTAGTGGTGTAATAATGTGTTGTATTGTAGATATGTAGTGGTAGAGTAGTGGTGTAATAATGTGTTGTATTGTAGATATGTAGTGGTGTAATAATGTATTGTATTGTAGATATGTAGTGGTAGAGTAGTGGTGTAATAATGTGTTGTATTGTAGATATGTAGTGGTAGAGTAGTGGTGTAATAATGTGTTGTATTGTAGATATGTAGTGGTAGAGTAGTGGTGTAATAATGTGTTGTATTGTAGATATGTAGTGGTAGAGTAGTGGTGTAATAATGTGTTGTATTGTAGATATGTATGGTATTGTAGATATAGTAGAGTAGTGGTGTAATAATGTGTTGTATTGTAGATATGTAATGGTATAGTAGTGGTGTAATAATATGTTGTATTGTAGATATGTAGTGGTAGAGTAGTGGTGTAATAATATGTTGTATTGTAGATATGTAGTGGTAGAGTAGTGGTGTAATAATGTGTTGTATTGTAGATATGTAGTGGTATAGTAGTGGTGTAATAATGTGTTGTATTGTAGATATGTAGTGGTAGAGTAGTGGTGTAATAATGTGTTGAATTGTAGATATGTAGTGGTAGAGTAGTGGTGTAATAATGTGTTGTATTGTAGATATGTAGTGGTAGAGTAGTGGTGTAGTAATGTGTTGTATTGTAGATATGTTGTGGTAGAGTAGTGATGTAATAATGTGTTGTATTGTAGATATGTAGTGTTATAGTAGTGGTGTAATAATGTGTTGTATTGTAGATATGTAGTGGTAGAGTAGTGGTGTAATAATGTGTTGTATTGTAGATATGTAGTGGTAGAGTGTAATAATGTGTTGTATTGTAGATATGTAGTGGTAGAGTAGTGGTGTAATAATGTGTTGTATTGTAGATATGTAGTGGTAGAGTAGTGGTGTAATAATGTGTTGTATTGTAGATATGTTGTGGTAGAGTAGTGGTGTAATAATGTGTTGTATTGTAGATATGTAGTGGTAGAGTAGTGGTGTAATAATGTGTTGTATTGTAGATATGTAGTGGTAGAGTAGTGGTGTAATAATGTGTTGTATTGTAGATATGTAGTGGTAGAGTAGTGGTGTAATAATGTGTTGTATTGTAGATATGTAGTGGTAGAGTAGTGGTGTAATAATGTGTTGTATTGTAGATATGTAGTGGTAGAGTAGTGGTGTAATAATGTGTTGTATTGTAGATATGTAGTGGTAGAGTAGTGGTGTAATAATGTGTTGTATTGTAGATATGTAGTGGTAGAGTAGTGGTGTAATAATGTGTTGTATTGTAGACATGTTGTGGTAGAGTAGTGGTGTAAAAATATGTTGTATTGAAGATATGTAGTGGTGTAATAATGTGTTGTATTATAGATATGTAGTGGTAGAGTAGTGGTGTAATAATGTGTTGTATTGTAGATATGTAGTGTTATAGTAGTGGTGTAATAATGTGTTGTATTATAGATATGTAGTGGTAGAGTAGTGGTGTAATAATGTGTTGTATTGTAGATATGTAGTGTTATAGTAGTGGTGTAATAATGTGGTGTATTGTAGATATGTAGTGGTAGAGTAGTGGTGTAATAATGTGTTGTATTGTAGATATGTAGTGGTGTAATAATATATTGTATTGTAGATATGAAGTGGTAGAGTAGTGGTGTAATAATGTGTTGTATTGTAGATATGTAATGGTATAGTAGTGGTGTAATAATATGTTGTATTGTAGATATGTAGTGGTAGAGTAGTGGTGTAATAATATGTTGTATTGTAGATATGTAGTGGTAGAGTAGTGGTGTAATAATGTGTTGTATTGTAGATATGTAGTGGTATAGTAGTGGTGTAATAATGTGTTGTATTGTAGATATGTAGTGGTAGAGTAGTGGTGTAATAATGTGTTGTATTGTAGATATGTAGTGGTAGAGTAGTGGTGTAATAATGTGTTGTATTGTAGATATGTAGTGGTAGAGTAGTGGTGTAATAATGTGTTGTATTGTAGATATGTTGTGGTAGAGTAGTGGTGTAATAATGTGTTGTATTGTAGATATGTAGTGTTATAGTAGTGGTGTAATAATGTGTTGTATTATAGATATGTAGTGTTAGAGTAGTGGTGTAATAATGTGTTGTATTGTAGATATGTAGTGTTATAGTAGTGGTGTAATAATGTGTTGTATTGTAGATATGTAGTGGTAGAGTAGTGGTGTAATAATGTGTTGTATTGTAGATATGTAGTGGTGTAATAATATGTTGTATTGTAGATATGTAGTGGTAGAGTAGTGGTGTAATAATGTGTTGTATTGTAGATATGTAGTGGTAGAGTAGTGGTGTAATAATGTGTTGTATTGTAGATATGTAGTGGTAGAGTAGTGGTGTAATAATGTGTTGTATTGTAGATATGTAGTGGTAGAGTAGTGGTGTAATAATGTGTTGTATTGTAGATATGTAGTGGTAGAGTAGTGGTGTAATAATGTGTTGTATTGTAGATATGTAGTGGTAGAGTAGTGGTGTAATAATGTGTTGTATTGTAGATATGTAGTGGTAGAGTAGTGGTGTAATAATGTGTTGTATTGTAGATATGTTGTGGTAGAGTAGTGGTGTAAAAATATGTTGTATTGAAGATATGTAGTGGTGTAATAATGTGTTGTATTGTAGATATGTAGTGGTAGAGTAGTGGTGTAATAATGTGTTGTATTGTAGATATGTAGTGGTATAGTAGTGGTGTAATAATGTGTTGTATTGTAGATATGTAGTGGTAGAGTAGTGGTGTAATAATGTGTTGTATTGTAGATATGTAGTGGTAGAGTAGTGGTGTAATAATGTGGTGTATTGTAGATATGTAGTGGTGTAATAATATGTTGTATTGTAGATATGAAGTGGTAGAGTAGTGGTGTAATAATGTGTTGTATTGTAGATATGTAATGGTATAGTAGTGGTGTAATAATGTGTTGTATTGTAGATATGTAGTGGTAGAGTAGTGGTGTAATAATGTGTTGTATTGTAGATATGTAGTGGTATAGTAGTGGTGTAATAATGTGTTGTATTGTAGATATGTAGTGGTAGAGTAGTGGTGTAATAATGTGTTGAATTGTAGATATGTAGTGGTAGAGTAGTGGTGTAATAATGTGTTGTATTGTAGATATGTAGTGGTAGAGTAGTGGTGTAATAATGTGTTGTATTGTAGATATGTAGTGGTAGAGTAGTGGTGTAATAATGTGTTGTATTGTAGATATGTAGTGGTAGAGTAGTGGTGTAATAATGTGTTGTATTGTAGATATGTAGTGGTAGAGTAGTGGTGTAATAATGTGTTGTATTGTAGATATGTAGTGGTAGAGTAGTGGTGTAATAATGTGTTGTATTGTAGATATGTAGTGGTAGAGTAGTGGTGTAATAATGTGTTGTATTGTAGATATGTAGTGGTAGTAGTGTAATAATGTGTTGTATTGTAGATATGTAGTGGTAGAGTAGTGGTGTAATAATGTGTTGTATTGTAGATATGTAGTGGTAGAGTAGTGGTGTAGTAATGTGTTGTATTGTAGATATGTAGTGGTAGAGTAGTGGTGTAATAATGTGTTGTATTGTAGATATGTAGTGGTAGAGTAGTGGTGTAATAATGTGTTGTATTGTAGATATGTAGTGGTAGAGTAGTGGTGTAATAATGTGTTGTATTGTTGATATGTAGTGGTAGAGTAGTGGTGTAATAATGTGTTGTATTGTAGATATGTAGTGGTAGTAGTGGTGTAATAATGTGTTGTATTGTAGATATGTAGTGGTAGAGTAGTGGTGTAATAATGTGTTGTATTGTAGATATGTTGTGGTAGAGTAGTGGTGTAATAATATGTTGTATTGTAGATATGTAATGGTAGAGTGTGTAATAATGTGTTGTATTGTAGATATGTAGTGGTAGAGTAGTGGTGTGGTAATGTGTTGTATTGTAGATATGTAGTGTTATAGTAGTGGTGTAATAATGTGTTGTATTGTAGATATGTAGTGGTAGAGTAGTGGTGTAATAATGTGTTGTATTGTAGATATGTAGTGTTATAGTAGTGGTGTAATAATGTGTTGTATTGTAGATATGTAGTGGTAGAGTAGTGGTGTAATAATGTGTTGTATTGTAGATATGTAGTGGTGTAATAATATGTTGTATTGTAGATATGTAGTGGTAGAGTAGTGGTGTAATAATGTGTTGTATTGTAGATATGTAATGGTATAGTAGTGGTGTAATAATATGTTGTATTGTAGATATGTAGTGGTAGAGTAGTGGTGTAATAATGTGTTGTATTGTAGATATGTAGTGGTAGAGTAGTGGTGTAATAATGTGTTGTATTGTAGATATGTAGTGGTATAGTAGTGGTGTAATAATGTGTTGTATTGTAGATATGTAGTGGTAGAGTAGTGGTGTAATAATGTGTTGTATTGTAGATATGTAGTGGTAGAGTAGTGGTGTAATAATGTGTTGTATTGTAGATATGTAGTGGTAGAGTAGTGGTGTAATAATGTGTTGTATTGTAGATATGTTGTGGTAGAGTAGTGGTGTAATAATGTGTTGTATTGTAGATATGTAGTGTTATAGTAGTGGTGTAATAATGTGTTGTATTATAGATATGTAGTGGTAGAGTAGTGGTGTAATAATGTGTTGTATTGTAGATATGTAGTGGTATAGTAGTGGTGTAATAATGTGTTGTATTGTAGATATGTAGTGGTAGAGTAGTGGTGTAATAATGTGTTGTATTGTAGATATGTAGTGGTAGTAGTGGTGTAATAATATGTTGTATTGTAGATATGTAGTGGTAGAGTAGTGGTGTAATAATGTGTTGTATTGTAGATATGTAATGGTATTGTAGTGGTGTAATAATGTGTTGTATTGTAGATATGTAGTGGTAGAGTAGTGGTGTAATAATGTGTTGAATTGTAGATATGTAGTGGTAGAGTAGTGGTGTAATAATGTGTTGTATTGTAGATATGTAGTGGTAGAGTAGTGGTGTAATAATGTGTTGTATTGTAGATATGTAGTGGTTGAGTAGTGGTGTAATAATGTGTTGTATTGTAGATATGTAGTGGTAGAGTAGTGGTGTAATAATGTGTTGTATTGTAGATATGTTGTGGTAGAGTAGTGGTGTAATAATATGTTGTATTGTAGATATGTAGTGGTAGAGTAGTGGTGTAATAATGTGTTGTATTGTAGATATGTAGTGGTAGAGTAGTGGTGTAATAATGTGTTGTATTGTAGATATGTAGTGTTATAGTAGTGGTGTAATAATGTGTTGTATTGTAGATATGTAGTGGTAGAGTAGTGGTGTAATAATGTGTTGTATTGTAGATATGTAGTGTTATAGTAGTGGTGTAATAATGTGTTGTATTGTAGATATGTAGTGGTAGAGTAGTGGTGTAATAATGTGTTGTATTGTAGATATGTAGTGGTGTAATAATATATTGTATTGTAGATATGTAGTGGTAGAGTAGTGGTGTAATAATGTGTTGTATTGTAGATATGTAGTGGTATAGTAGTGGTGTAATAATGTGTTGTATTATAGATATGTAGTGGTAGAGTAGTGGTGTAATAATGTGTTGTATTGTAGATATGTAGTGGTATAGTAGTGGTGTAATAATGTGTTGTATTGTAGATATGTAGTGGTAGAGTAGTGGTGTAATAATGTGTTGTATTGTAGATATGTAGTGGTGTAATAATATGTTGTATTGTAGATATGTAGTGGTAGAGTAGTGGTGTAATAATGTGTTGTATTGTAGATATGTAATGGTATAGTAGTGGTGTAATAATATGTTGTATTGTAGATATGTAGTGGTAGAGTAGTGGTGTAATAATATGTTGTATTGTAGATATGTAGTGGTAGAGTAGTGGTGTAATAATGTGTTGTATTGTAGATATGTAGTGGTATAGTAGTGGTGTAATAATGTGTTGTATTGTAGATATGTAGTGGTAGAGTAGTGGTGTAATAATGTGTTGTATTGTAGATATGTAGTGGTAGAGTAGTGGTGTAATAATGTGTTGTATTGTAGATATGTAGTGGTAGAGTAGTGGTGTAATAATGTGTTGTATTGTAGATATGTTGTGGTAGAGTAGTGGTGTAATAATGTGTTGTATTGTAGATATGTAGTGTTATAGTAGTGGTGTAATAATGTGTTGTATTATAGATATGTAGTGGTAGAGTAGTGGTGTAATAATGTGTTGTATTGTAGATATGTAGTGATATAGTAGTGGTGTAATAATGTGTTGTATTGTAGATATGTAGTGGTAGAGTAGTGGTGTAATAATGTGTTGTATTGTAGATATGTAGTGGTGTAATAATATGTTGTATTGTAGATATGAAGTGGTAGAGTAGTGGTGTAATAATGTTTTGTATTGTAGATATGTAATGGTATTGTAGTGGTGTAATAATGTGTTGTATTGTAGATATGTAGTGGTAGAGTAGTGGTGTAATAATGTGTTGTATTGTAGATATGTAGTGGTAGAGTAGTGGTGTAATAATGTGTTGTATTGTAGATATGTAGTGGTAGAGTGTAATAATGTGTTGTATTGTAGATATGTAGTGGTTGAGTAGTGGTGTAGTAATGTGTTGTATTGTAGATATGTAGTGGTAGAGTAGTGGTGTAATAATGTGTTGTATTGTAGATATGTTGTGGTAGAGTAGTGGTGTAATAATGTGTTGTATTGTAGATATGTAGTGGTGTAATAATGTGTTGTATTGTAGATATGTAGTGGTAGAGTAGTGGTGTAATAATGTGTTGTATTGTAGATATGTAGTGGTATAGTAGTGGTGTAATAATGTGTTGTATTATAGATATGTAGTGGTAGAGTAGTGGTGTAATAATGTGTTGTATTGTAGATATGTAGTGTTATAGTAGTGGTGTAATAATGTGTTGTATTGTAGATATGTAGTGGTAGAGTAGTGGTGTAATAATGTGTTGTATTGTAGATATGTAGTGGTGTAATAATATATTGTATTGTAGATATGAAGTGGTAGAGTAGTGGTGTAATAATGTGTTGTATTGTAGATATGTAGTGGTATAGTAGTGGTGTAATAATGTGTTGTATTGTAGATATGTAGTGGTAGAGTAGTGGTGTAATAATGTGTTGTATTGTAGATATGTAGTGGTATAGTAGTGGTGTAATAATGTGTTGTATTGTAGATATGTAGTGGTAGAGTAGTGGTGTAATAATGTGTTGTATTGTAGATATGTAGTGGTAGAGTAGTGGTGTAATAATATGTTGTATTGTAGATATGTAGTGGTAGAGTAGTGGTGTAATAATGTGTTGTATTGTAGATATGTAATGGTATAGTAGTGGTGTAATAATATGTTGTATTGTAGATATGTAGTGGTAGAGTAGTGGTGTAATAATGTGTTGTATTGTAGATATGTAGTGGTAGAGTAGTGGTGTAATAATGTGTTGTATTGTAGATATGTAGTGGTATAGTAGTGGTGTAATAATGTGTTGTATTGTAGATATGTAGTGGTAGAGTAGTGGTGTAATAATGTGTTGTATTGTAGATATGTAGTGGTAGAGTAGTGGTGTAATAATGTGTTGTATTGTAGATATGTAGTGGTAGAGTAGTGGTGTAATAATGTGTTGTATTGTAGATATGTTGTGGTAGAGTAGTGGTGTAATAATGTGTTGTATTGTAGATATGTAGTGTTATAGTAGTGGTGTAATAATGTGTTGTATTGTAGATATGTAGTGGTAGAGTAGTGGTGTAATAATGTGTTGTATTGTAGATATGTAGTGGTATAGTAGTGGTGTAATAATGTGTTGTATTGTAGATATGTAGTGGTAGAGTAGTGGTGTAATAATGTGTTGTATTGTAGATATGTAGTGGTAGAATAGTGGTGTAATAATGTGTTGTATTGTAGATATGTTGTGGTAGAGTAGTGGTGTAATAATGTGTTGTATTGTAGATATGTAGTGGTAGAGTAGTGGTGTAATAATGTGTTGTATTGTAGATATGTAGTGGTAGAGTAGTGGTGTAATAATGTGTTGTATTGTAGATATGTAGTGGTAGAGTAGTGGTGTAATAATGTGTTGTATTGTAGATAAGTAGTGGTAGAGTAGTGGTGTAATAATGTGTTGTATTGTTGATATGTAGTGGTAGAGTAGTGGTGTAATAATGTGTTGTATTGTAGATATGTAGTGGTGTAATAATGTGTTGTATTGTAGATATGTAGTGGTAGAGTAGTGGTGTAATAATGTGTTGTATTGTAGACATGTTGTGGTAGAGTAGTGGTGTAAAAATATGTTGTATTGAAGATATGTAGTGGTGTAATAATGTGTTGTATTATAGATATGTAGTGGTAGAGTAGTGGTGTAATAATGTGTTGTATTGTAGATATGTAGTGTTATAGTAGTGGTGTAATAATGTGTTGTATTATAGATATGTAGTGGTAGAGTAGTGGTGTAATAATGTGTTGTATTGTAGATATGTAGTGGTAGAGTAGTGGTGTAATAATGTTGGTTATTGTAGATATGTAGTGGTAGAGTAGTGGTGTAATAATGTGTTGTATTGTAGATATGTAGTGGTAGAGTAGTGGTGTAATAATGTGTTGTATTGTAGATATGTAGTGGTGTAATAATGTGTTGTATTGTAGATATGTAGTGGTAGAGTAGTGGTGTAATAATGTGTTGTATTGTAGATATGTAGTGGTATAGTAGTGGTGTAATAATGTGTTGTATTGTAGATATGTAGTGGTAGAGTAGTGGTGTAATAATGTGTTGTATTGTAGATATGTAGTGGTAGAGTAGTGGTGTAATAATGTGTTGTATTGTAGATATGTAGTGGTAGAGTAGTGGTGTAATAATGTGTTGTATTGTAGATATGTAGTGGTAGAGTAGTGGTGTAATAATGTGTTGTATTGTAGATATGTAGTGGTAGAGTAGTGGTGTAATAATATGTTGTATTGTAGATATGTAGTGGTAGAGTAGTGGTGTAATAATGTGTTGTATTGTAGATATGTAGTGGTAGAGTAGTGGTGTAATAATGTGTTGTATTGTAGATATGTAGTGGTAGAGTAGTGGTGTAATAATGTGTTGTATTGTAGATATGTAGTGGTAGAGTAGTGGTGTAATAATGTGTTGTATTGTAGATATGTAGTGGTAGAGTAGTGGTGTAATAATGTGTTGTATTGTAGATATGTAGTGGTAGAGTAGTGGTGTAATAATGTGTTGTATTGTAGATATGTAGTGGTAGAGTAGTGGTGTAATAATGTGTTGTATTGTAGATATGTAGTGGTAGAGTAGTGGTGTAATAATGTGTTGTATTGTAGATATGTAGTGGTAGAGTAGTGGTGTAATAATGTGTTGTATTGTAGATATGTAGTGGTATAGTAGTGGTGTAATAATGTGTTGTATTGTAGATATGTAGTGGTAGAGTAGTGGTGTAATAATGTGTTGTATTGTAGATATGTAGTGGTAGAGTAGTGGTGTAATAATGTGTTGTATTGTAGATATGTAGTGGTAGAGTAGTGGTGTAATAATGTGTTGTATTGTAGATATGTAGTGGTAGAGTAGTGGTGTAATAATGTGTTGTATTGTAGATATGTAGTGGTAGTAGTGGTGTAATAATGTGTTGTATTGTAGATATGTAGTGGTAGAGTAGTGGTGTAATAATGTGTGTTGTATTGTAGATATGTAGTGGTATAGTAGTGGTGTAATAATGTGTTGTATTGTAGATATGTAGTGGTAGAGTAGTGGTGTAATAATGTGTTGTATTGTAGATATGTAGTGTTATAGTAGTGGTGTAATAATGTGTTGTATTGTAGATATGTTGTGGTAGAGTAGTGGTGTAATAATGTGTTGTATTGTAGATATGTTGTGGTAGAGTAGTGGTGTAATAATGTGTTGTATTGTAGATATGTAGTGGTAGAGTAGTGGTGTAATAATGTGTTGTATTGTAGATATGTAGTGGTAGAGTAGTGGTGTAATAATGTGTTGTATTGTAGATATGTAGTGGTAGAGTAGTGGTGTAATAATGTGTTGTATTGTAGATATGTAGTGGTAGAGTAGTGGTGTAATAATGTGTTGTATTGTAGATATGTAGTGGTAGAGTAGTGGTGTAATAATGTGTTGTATTGTAGATATGTAGTAGAGTAGTGGTGTAATAATGTGTTGTATTGTAGATATGTAGTGGTAGAGTAGTGGTGTAATAATGTGTTGTATTGTAGATATGTAGTGGTAGAGTAGTGGTGTAATAATGTGTTGTATTGTAGATATGTAGTGGTAGAGTAGTGGTGTAATAATGTGTTGTATTGTAGATATGTAGTGGTAGAGTAGTGGTGTAATAATGTGTTGTATTGTAGATATGTAGTGGTGTAATAATATGTTGTATTGTAGATATGTAGTGGTAGAGTAGTGGTGTAATAATGTGTTGTATTGTAGATATGTAATGGTATAGTAGTGGTGTAATAATGTGTTGTATTGTAGATATGTAGTGGTAGAGTAGTGGTGTAATAATGTGTTGTATTGTAGATATGTAGTGGTATAGTAGTGGTGTAATAATGTGTTGTATTGTAGATATGTAGTGGTAGAGTAGTGGTGTAATAATGTGTTGAATTGTAGATATGTAGTGGTAGAGTAGTGGTGTAATAATGTGTTGTATTGTAGATATGTAGTGGTAGAGTAGTGGTGTAATAATGTGTTGTATTGTAGATATGTAGTGGTAGAGTAGTGGTGTAATAATGTGTTGTATTGTAGATATGTTGTGGTAGAGTAGTGGTGTAATAATGTGTTGTATTGTAGATATGTAGTGGTAGAGTAGTGGTGTAATAATGTGTTGTATTGTAGATATGTAGTGGTAGAGTAGTGGTGTAATAATGTGTTGTATTGTAGATATGTAGTGGTAGAGTAGTGGTGTAATAATGTGTTGTATTGTAGATATGTAGTGGTAGAGTAGTGGTGTAATAATGTGTTGTATTGTAGATATGTAGTGGTAGAGTGTAATAATGTGTTGTATTGTAGATATGTAGTGGTAGAGTAGTGGTGTAATAATGTGTTGTATTGTAGATATGTAGTGTTATAGTAGTGGTGTAATAATGTGTTGTATTGTAGATATGTAGTGGTAGAGTAGTGGTGTAATAATGTGTTGTATTGTAGATATGTAGTGGTAGAGTAGTGGTGTAATAATGTGTTGTATTGTAGATATGTAGTGGTGTAATAATGTGTTGTATTGTAGATATGTAGTGGTAGAGTAGTGGTGTAATAATGTGTTGTATTGTAGATATGTAATGGTAGAGTAGTGGTGTAATAATGTGTTGTATTGTAGATATGTAGTGGTAGAGTAGTGGTGTAATAATGTGTTGTATTGTAGATATGTAGTGGTATAGTAGTGGTGTAATAATGTGTTGTATTGTAGATATGTAGTGGTAGAGTAGTGGTGTAATAATGTGTTGTATTGTAGATATGTAGTGGTAGAGTAGTGGTGTAATAATGTGTTGTATTGTAGATATGTAGTGGTAGAGTGTAATAATGTGTTGTATTGTAGATATGTAGTGGTAGAGTAGTGGTGTAATAATGTGTTGTATTGTAGATATGTAGTGGTAGAGTAGTGGTGTAATAATGTGTTGTATTGTAGATATGTAGTGGTAGAGTAGTGGTGTAATAATGTGTTGTATTGTAGATATGTAGTGGTGTAATAATGTGTTGTATTGTAGATATGTAGTGGTAGAGTAGTGGTGTAATAATGTGTTGTATTGTAGATATGTAGTGGTAGAGTGGTGTAATAATGTGTTGTATTGTAGATATGTAGTGGTAGAGTAGTGGTGTAATAATGTGTTGTATTGTAGATATGTAGTGGTAGAGTAGTGGTGTAATAATGTGTTGTATTGTAGATATGTAGTGGTAGAGTAGTGGTGTAATAATGTGTTGTATTGTAGATATGTAGTGGTAGAGTAGTGGTGTAATAATGTGTTGTATTGTAGATATGTAGTGGTAGAGTAGTGGTGTAATAATGTGTTGTATTGTAGATATGTAGTGGTAGAGTAGTGGTGTAATAATGTGTTGTATTGTAGATATGTAGTGGTATAGTAGTGGTGTAATAATGTGTTGTATTGTAGATATGTAGTGGTAGAGTAGTGGTGTAATAATGTGTTGTATTGTAGATATGTAGTGGTAGAGTAGTGGTGTAATAATGTGTTGTATTGTAGATATGTAGTGGTAGAGTAGTGGTGTAATAATGTGTTGTATTGTAGATATGTAGTGGTAGAGTAGTGGTGTAATAATGTGTTGTATTGTAGATATGTAGTGGTATAGTAGTGGTGTAATAATGTGTTGTATTGTAGATATGTAGTGGTAGAGTAGTGGTGTAATAATGTGTTGTATTGTAGATATGTAATGGTATAGTAGTGGTGTAATAATGTGTTGTATTGTAGATATGTAGTGGTAGAGTAGTGGTGTAATAATGTGTTGTATTGTAGATATGTAGTGGTATAGTAGTGGTGTAATAATGTGTTGTATTGTAGATATGTAGTGGCTAGAGTAGTGGTGTAATAATGTGTTGTATTGTAGATATGTAGTGGTAGAGTAGTGGTGTAATAATGTGTTGTATTGTAGATATGTAGTGGTAGAGTAGTGGTGTAATAATGTGTTGTATTGTAGATATGTAGTGGTAGAGTAGTGGTGTAATAATGTGTTGTATTGTAGATATGTTGTGGTAGAGAGTAGTGGTGTAATAATGTGTTGTATTGTAGATATGTTGTGGTAGAGTAGTGGTGTAATAATGTGTTGTATTGTAGATATGTAGTGGTAGAGTAGTGGTGTAATAATGTGTTGTATTGTAGATATGTAGTGGTAGAGTAGTGGTGTAATAATGTGTTGTATTGTAGATATGTAGTGGTAGTAGTGGTGTAATAATGTGTTGTATTGTAGATATGTAGTGGTAGAGTAGTGGTGTAATAATGTGTTGTATTGTAGATATGTAGTGGTAGAGTAGTGGTGTAATAATGTGTTGTATTGTAGATATGTAGTGGTGTAATAATGTGTTGTATTGTAGATATGTAGTGGTAGAGTAGTGGTGTAATAATGTGTTGTATTGTAGATATGTAGTGGTATAGTAGTGGTGTAATAATGTGTTGTATTGTAGATATGTAGTGGTAGAGTAGTGGTGTAATAATGTGTTGTATTGTAGATATGTAGTGGTAGAGTAGTGGTGTAATAATGTGTTGTATTGTAGATATGTAGTGGTAGAGTAGTGGTGTAATAATGTGTTGTATTGTAGATATGTAGTGGTAGAGTAGTGGTGTAATAATGTGTTGTATTGTAGATATGTAGTGGTAGAGTAGTGGTGTAATAATGTGTTGTATTGTAGATATGTAGTGGTAGAGTAGTGGTGTAATAATGTGTTGTATTGTAGATATGTAGTGGTAGAGTAGTGGTGTAATAATGTGTTGTATTGTAGATATGTAGTGGTAGAGTAGTGTAATAATGTGTTGTATTGTAGATATGTAGTGGTAGAGTAGTGGTGTAATAATGTGTTGTATTGTAGATATGTAGTGGTAGAGTAGTGGTGTAATAATGTGTTGTATTGTAGATATGTAGTGGTAGAGTAGTGGTGTAATAATGTGTTGTATTGTAGATATGTAGTGGTGTAATAATGTGTTGTATTGTAGATATGTAGTGGTAGAGTAGTGGTGTAATAATGTGTTGTATTGTAGATATGTAGTGGTAGAGTAGTGGTGTAATAATGTGTTGTATTGTAGATATGTAGTGGTAGAGTAGTGGTGTAATAATGTGTTGTATTGTAGATATGTAGTGGTAGAGTAGTGGTGTAATAATGTGTTGTATTGTAGATATGTAGTGGTAGAGTAGTGGTGTAATAATGTGTTGTATTGTAGATATGTAGTGGTAGAGTAGTGGTGTAATAATGTGTTGTATTGTAGATATGTAGTGGTAGAGTAGTGGTGTAATAATGTGTTGTATTGTAGATATGTAGTGGTAGAGTAGTGGTGTAATAATGTGTTGTATTGTAGATATGTAGTGGTAGAGTAGTGGTGTAATAATGTGTTGTATTGTAGATATGTAGTGGTAGAGTAGTGGTGTAATAATGTGTTGTATTGTAGATATGTAGTGGTAGAGTAGTGGTGTAATAATGTGTTGTATTGTAGATATGTAGTGGTAGAGTAGTGGTGTAATAATGTGTTGTATTGTAGATATGTAGTGGTAGAGTAGTGGTGTAATAATGTGTTGTATTGTAGATATGTAGTGGTAGAGTAGTGGTGTAATAATGTGTTGTATTGTAGATATGTAGTGGTAGAGTAGTGGTGTAATAATGTGTTGTATTGTAGATATGTAGTGGTAGAGTAGTGGTGTAATAATGTGTTGTATTGTAGATATGTAAGTGGTGTAATAATGTGTTGTATTGTAGATATGTAGTAGTGGTGTAATAATGTGTTGTATTGTAGATATGTAGTGGTAGAGTAGTGGTGTAATAATGTGTTGTATTGTAGATATGTAGTGGTAGAGTAGTGGTGTAATAATGTGTTGTATTGTAGATATGTAGTGGTAGAGTAGTGGTGTAATAATGTGTTGTATTGTAGATATGTAGTGGTATAGTAGTGGTGTAATAATGTGTTGTATTGTAGATATGTAGTGGTAGAGTAGTGGTGTAATAATGTGTTGTATTGTAGATATGTAGTGGTAGAGTAGTGGTGTAATAATGTGTTGTATTGTAGATATGTAGTGGTAGAGTAGTGGTGTAATAATGTGTTGTATTGTAGATATGTAGTGGTGTAATAATGTGTTGTATTGTAGATATGTAGTGGTGTAATAATGTGTTGTATTGTAGATATGTAGTGGTAGAGTAGTGGTGTAATAATGTGTTGTATTGTAGATATGTAGTGGTAGAGTAGTGGTGTAATAATGTGTTGTATTGTAGATATGTAGTGTGAGTAGTGGTGTAATAATGTGTTGTATTGTAGATATGTAGTGGTAGAGTAGTGGTGTAATAATGTGTTGTATTGTAGATATGTAGTGGTAGAGTAGTGGTGTAATAATGTGTTGTATTGTAGATATGTAGTGGTAGAGTAGTGGTGTAATAATGTGTTGTATTGTAGATATGTAGTGGTAGAGTAGTGGTGTAATAATGTGTTGTATTGTAGATATGTAGTGGTAGAGTAGTGGTGTAATAATGTGTTGTATTGTAGATATGTAGTGGTAGAGTAGTGGTGTAATAATGTGTTGTATTGTAGATATGTAGTGGTAGAGTAGTGGTGTAATAATGTGTTGTATTGTAGATATGTAGTGGTAGAGTAGTGGTGTAATAATGTGTTGTATTGTAGATATGTAGTGGTAGAGTAGTGGTGTAATAATGTGTTGTATTGTAGATATGTAGTGGTAGAGTAGTGGTGTAATAATGTGTTGTATTGTAGATATGTAGTGGTAGAGTAGTGGTGTAATAATGTGTTGTATTGTAGATATGTAGTGGTAGAGTAGTGGTGTAATAATGTGTTGTATTGTAGATATGTTGTGGTAGAGAGTAGTGGTGTAATAATGTGTTGTATTGTAGATATGTAGTGGTAGAGTAGTGTAATAATGTGTTGTATTGTAGATATGTAGTGGTAGAGTAGTGGTGTAATAATGTGTTGTATTGTAGATATGTAGTGGTAGAGTAGTGGTGTAATAATGTGTTGTATTGTAGATATGTAGTGGTATAGTAGTGGTGTAATAATGTGTTGTATTGTAGATATGTAGTGGTAGAGTAGTGGTGTAATAATGTGTTGTATTGTAGATATGTAGTATTGGTAGAGTAGTGGTGTAATAATGTGTTGTATTGTAGATATGTAGTGGTAGAGTAGTGGTGTAATAATGTGTTGTATTGTAGATATGTAGTGGTAGAGTAGTGGTGTAATAATGTGTTGTATTGTAGATATGTAGTGGTAGAGTAGTGGTGTAATAATGTGTTGTATTGTAGATATGTAGTGGTAGAGTAGTGGTGTAATAATGTGTTGTATTGTAGATATGTAGTGGTGTAATAATGTGTTGTATTGTAGATATGTAGTGGTGTAATAATGTGTTGTATTGTAGATATGTAATGGTATAGTAGTGGTGTAATAATATGTTGTATTGTAGATATGTAGTGGTAGAGTAGTGGTGTAATAATGTGTTGTATTGTAGATATGTAGTGGTATAGTAGTGGTGTAATAATGTGTTGTATTGTAGATATGTAGTGGTAGAGTAGTGGTGTAATAATGTGTTGTATTGTAGATATGTAGTGGTAGAGTAGTGGTGTAATAATGTGTTGTATTGTAGATATATAGTATAGAGTAGTGAGGTGTAATAATGTGTTGTATTGTAGATATGTAGTGGTAGAGTAGTGGTGTAATAATGTGTTGTATTGTAGATATGTAGTGGTAGAGTAGTGGTGTAATAATGTGTTGTATTGTAGATATGTAGTGGTAGAGTAGTGGTGTAATAATGTGTTGTATTGTAGATATGTAGTGGTAGAGTAGTGGTGTAATAATGTGTTGTATTGTAGATATGTAGTGGTAGAGTAGTGGTGTAATAATGTGTTGTATTGTAGATATGTAGTGGTAGAGTAGTGGTGTAATAATGTGTTGTATTGTAGATATGTAGTGGTAGAGTAGTGGTGTAATAATGTGTTGTATTGTAGATATGTAGTGGTAGAGTAGTGGTGTAATAATATGTTGTATTGTAGATATGTAGTGGTAGAGTAGTGGTGTAATAATGTGTTGTATTGTAGATATGTAAGTGGTAGAGTAGTGGTGTAATAATGTGTTGTATTGTAGATATGTAGTGGTAGAGTAGTGGTGTAATAATGTGTTGTATTGTAGATATGTAGTGGTAGAGTAGTGGTGTAATAATGTGTTGTATTGTAGATATGTAGTGGTAGAGTAGTGGTGTAATAATGTGTTGTATTGTAGATATGTAGTGGTAGAGTAGTGGTGTAATAATGTGTTGTATTGTAGATATGTAGTGGTAGAGTAGTGGTGTAATAATGTGTTGTATTGTAGATATGTAGTGGTAGAGAGTAGTGGTGTAATAATGTGTTGTATTGTAGATATGTAGTGTAGAGTAGTGGTGTAATAATGTGTTGTATTGTTAGATATGTAGTGTGTAGAGTAGTGGTGTAATAATGTGTTTGTATTGTAGATATATGTAGTGGTGTAATAATGTGTTGTATTGTAGATATGTAGTGGTAGAGTAGTGGTGTAATAATGTGTTGTATTGTAGATATGTTGTGGTAGAGTAGTGGTGTAATAATGTGTTGTATTGTAGATATGTAGTGGTGTAATAATGTGTTGTATTGTAGATATGTAGTGGTAGAGTAGTGGTGTAATAATGTGTTGTATTGTAGATATGTAGTGGTATAGTAGTGGTGTAATAATGTGTTGTATTGTAGATATGTAGTGGTAGAGTAGTGGTGTAATAATGTGTTGTATTGTAGATATGTAGTGGTAGAGTAGTGGTGTAATAATGTGTTGTATTGTAGATATGTAGTGGTAGAGTAGTGGTGTAATAATGTGTTGTATTGTAGATATGTAGTAGTAGAGTAGTGGTGTAATAATGTGTTGTATTGTAGATATGTAGTGGTAGAGTGTAATAATAATGTGTTGTATTGTAGATATGTAGTGAGTAGAGTAGTGGTGTAATAATGTGTTGTATTGTAGATATGTAGTGAGTATAGTAGTGGTGTAATAATGTGTTGTATTGTAGATATGTAGTGGTAGAGTAGTGGTGTAATAATGTGTTGTATTGTAGATATGTAGTGGTAGAGTAGTGGTGTAATAATGTGTTGTATTGTAGATATGTAGTGGTAGAGTAGTGGTGTAATAATGTGTTGTATTGTAGATATGTAGTGGTAGAGTAGTGGTGTAATAATGTGTTGTATTGTAGATATGTAGTGTAGATAGTAGATATGTAGTGGTGTAATAATGTGTTGTATTGTAGATATGTAGTGGTAGAGTAGTGGTGTAATAATGTGTTGTATTGTAGATAGTGGTAAAGTAGTGGTGTAATAATGTGTTGTATTGTAGATATGTAGTGGTAGAGTAGTGGTGTAATAATGTGTTGTATTGTAGATATGTAGTGGTAGAGTAGTGGTGTAATAATGTGTTGTATTGTAGATATGTAGTGGTAGAGTAGTGGTGTAATAATGTGTTGTATTGTAGATATGTAGTGGTAGAGTAGTGGTGTAATAATGTGTTGTATTGTAGATATGTAGTGGTATAGTGGTGTAATAATGTGTTGTATTGTAGATATGTAGTGGTAGAGTAGTGGTGTAATAATGTGTTGTATTGTAGATATGTAGTGGTAGAGTAGTGGTGTAATAATGTGTTGTATTGCTGATACGCAGCGGCAGACTAAAGGCGGTGGTCAATGCGCGCACAAAGATAAGCGTAGCGGCGTGTAATAATCGTGTCGTTGCATCGCAGACATGTTGCGGCAGATAGGGTGTAAAGCATATGGCCTGCACTGAAGATGTATGGTAGCAGGCTGTATCAACGCGCCAGGAATTATGACGTAGCAGAGTAGCGGCGGTTAACGTACTGCGCCGCAGCGTTATACAGCAGCGCAAGAAGGTAACAACGCGTTGCGTCATAGATACGTGGCGGAAGAGAAGCGGCGTGAACAACGCGCTGACCGTATCAGATTAGCAGCGGCATAGATGGGCGCACAACGTCTGGTTCCGCAAGGTGAAATGCGCAGCAGAGCGGCGTAACAAACGCGCCGTACGGCATAGATAGCGCTGCGCGTAACAACGCGTCAGTACCGCGCGATACGCAGTGCGGCAGAGCAGCGCGCACAAACGCGTTGCAGATAGCGCAGACGTGACAGAGCAGCGGTGCAACAACCCGTCAGTATCAGGCATATGCAGCGGCGTATCACGTATCAGGTGGCAGTAGACATGCAGCGGGAAGCAGATACAGCGGCGACAACGTGGTGCGTAATGGCAGATTACGTAGCGTAGTAGGAGTGCGCAGACACGCGTCAGTACAACGTTGTATCAGATACGTAGCGGTAGAGCAGCGGCGCAAATAACGCGCACATCATTAGATTACGCAGCGTAGTAGAGCAGCGGCGCACAACGCAAATAGATATGCTAGCGGTGCAGAGAAGTAAGTGCACAATGCGCGTTGTACCGCGCGATTACGCAGTAGCGGGTGCACAACCGACGCACAACGCAGACGTACGTATACATGTCAGGTAGCAGCGATGCATCGGGTGCAGTAGATATAGCAAGTGGTGTGACATCGTAGCGGCGTATCAGATACATGTAGTGGCATTGCAGATAGAGGCGCGTACAACGCCGTATCGACGCGATTACGAGCACGTATGCTCGGCAGATTCGCGTCGTGGCGCAGCAAAGCGGGCGTAGATAACGCGATCGTAGGCGCATGGAAGCGGTAGAGTGCAGCGGCGTGGTCACACGCAACATTGCAGATACGCAGCGGTAGAGGAGTAGCGGCGGGACAACGCGCCGCAATGCGCATTACGACAGCGGTAGAGTAGCGTAATACGCGCCGTATCGCAGATAAGCCAGTGTAGAGTAGCGGCAGTAAAAACATGCGCTGTACTGCAGATATCAGCGTAGAGGAAAAGCGTGTATCACAGGCATACAGCGGGCGTAGCAGACAGCAGGCGTACAAACGCGCTCGTACTGCAGATTGTTGCGACAGCGCAGTATAAGGCCGTACAGAGGTAGAGTAGCGGCGTAACAGCGCAGCACAATCGGTCAGTAAGATACTGCACGGTATAGTAAGCGGCGAACAGCTGCTTCAGTACCGCAGACATGTAGAGTAGCGGTGTAATAATCGTTGCGGTAACAGTGATACGTATGGCGGTATAGCAGCGCGTAATACAGCCGTGTCAGACAGGCACATGCGGTATGGTAGAGAGCGGCGAATAACGTTGAATCAGATAGCAGCGGTAGAGAAGGGTGCATCAACGTGTTGAACGATGTAGCGGAGTAGCGGCGGTTAATGCACGTCGCACAGTGATCTGCAGCGGCATATTAAGAGCAGCACACGTGTTTGCACTGCAGATACGGCAGACATGTAAACTAAGCAGCGGCGCAACAACGCGCCAGTACTGCCATGCGTGATCCGGTAGTAGCGGTGCGTAATTGACGCGCCGTAGCACAGTAGATTTATAATGATCAAGTGGCGTCAGTAGAATTGCAGACATGTTGCACTGTACATGTACATTGAAGGAGCACAATTACGCCGTACTGAGACATAGATACGTAGTGGTATAGCGCGTAATAATGTGTTGCAATTATAGATAGCGTAGTGCAGAGCAGTGGCGTAATAACGTAGCTGAATTAAAGTAGCGTCGAATATAGTAGAGTAGAGCGGTAGACTACACGCGCCGCATGTTGCAGATACAACTCACATATCTACAACATACAACACATTATTACACCACTACTATACTCACTACACATCTACAATACAACATATTATTACACCACTACTATACCACTACATATCTACAATACAACACATTATTACACCACTACTCTCTACTCACTACATATCTACAATACAACATATTATTACACCACTACTATACCTACATTACATATCTACAATACAACACACATTATTACACCTACTCTACTCACTACATATCTACAATACAACACATTATTACACCACTACTCTACCACTACATATCTACAATACAACACATTATTACACCACTACATATCTACAATACAACATACATTATTACCAATCCACTACTTCTCTACCACTACATATCTACAATACAACACATTATTACACCACTACATATCTTACAATACAACATATTTTTACACCACTACTCTACCACAACATATCTACAATACAACACATTATTACACCACTACTTCTTTACCACTACATATCTACAATACAACACATTATTACACTCCACTACTCTACCACTATACATATCATAATACAACACATTATTACACCACTACTCTACCACTACATATCTACAAACAACAAATTATTACACCACTACTCTACCACTACATATCTACAATACAACACATTATTACACCACTACATATCTACAATACAACACATTATTACACACTACATATCTACAATACAACACATTATTACACCACTACTCTACCACTACATATCTACACAACACATTATTACACCACTACTCTACCACTACATATCTACAATACAACATATTATTACACCACTACTATACCATTACATATCTACAATACAACACATTATTACACCACTACTCTACCACTACATATCTACAATACAACACATTATTACACCACTACTCTACCACTACATATCTACAATACAACACATTATTACACCACTACATATCTACAATACAACACATTATTACACCACTACTCTACCTCACTACATATCTACAATACAACACATTATTACACCACTACATATCTACAATACAACATATTTTTACACCACTACTCTACCACAACATATCTACAATACAACACATTATTACACCACTACTTTACCACTACATATCTACAATACAACACATTATTACACCACTACTCTACCACTACATATCTACAATACAACACATTATTACACCACTACTCTACCACTACATATCTACAATACAACATATTATTACACCACTACTATACCACTACATATCTACAATACAACATATTATTACACCACTACTATACCATTACATATCTACAATACAACACATTATTACACCACTACTCTACCACTACATATCTACAATACAACACATTATTACACCACTACATATCTACAATACAACACATTATTACACCACTACATATCTACAATACAACACATTATTACACCACTACATATCTACAATACAACACATTATTACACCACTACTCTCCCACTACATATCTACAATACAACACATTATTACACCACTACTCTACCACTACATATCTACAATACAACACATGATTACACCACTACTCTACCATTTCATATCTACAATACAACACATTATTACACCACTACTCTACCATTACATATCTACAATACAACACATTATTACACCACTACTCTACCATTACATATCTACAATACAACACATTATTACACCACTACTATACCACTACATATCTACAATACAACACATTATTACACCACTACTCTACCACTCCTTATCTACAATACAACACATTATTACACCACTACTCTACCACTACATATCTACAATACAACACATTATTACACCACTACATATCTACAATACAACACATTATTACACCACTACTCTACCACTACATATCTACAATACACCACATTATTACACCACTACTATAACACTACATATCTACAATACAACACATTATTACACCACTACTCTACCACTACATATCTATAATACAACACATTATTACACCACTACATATCTTCAATACAACATATTTTTACACCACTACTCTACCACAACATGTCTACAATACAACACATTATTACACCACTACATATCTACATTACAACACATTATTACACCACTACTCTACCACTACATATCAACAATACAACACATTATTACACCACTACTCTACCACTACATATCTACAATACAACACATTATTACACCACTACTCTACCACTACATAAATACAATACAACACATTATTACACCACTACTCTACCACAACATATCTACAATACAACACATTATTACACCACTACTCTACCACTACATATCTACAATACAACACATTACTACACCACTACTCTACCACTACATATCTACAATACAACACATTATTACACTCTACCACTACATATCTACAATACAACACATTATTACACCACTACTCTACCACTACATATCTACAATACAACACATTATTACACCACTACTCTACCACAACATATCTACAATAAAACATATTATTACACCACTACATATCTACAATACAACACTTTATTACACCACTACATATCTACAATACAACACATTATTACACCACTACATATCTACAATACAACACATTATTACACCACTAATCTCCCACTACATATCTACAATACAACATATTATTACACCACTACTCTACCACTACATATCTACAATACAACACATGATTACACCACTACTCTACCATTACATATCTACAATACAACACATTATTACACCACTACTCTACCATTACATATCTACAATACAACACATTATTACACCACTACTCTACCACTACATATCTATAAAACAACACATTATTACACCACTACCCTACCACTACATATCTACAATACAACACATTATTACACCACTACTCTACCACTGCATATCTACAATACAACACATTATTACACCACTACATATCTGTTACAATACAACACTTCATTACACCACTCAGCATTATTCTGAAGAAATACTATAATCACATTGATATTATAATACTGCAATTGGTCTGTTAGTCAATAACAAATACAGCCATTACACTCACTAATCTTCCTCAATTACATATCTGGCCAACAATACAACATTAGCATTAGCAATCACTGAATTCTTGCCACACTGAGCCCAGCAATGGGCTAAACACATGACATTCACTCACTACTCTACCATTGCTATATCTGTTAAATACAAATCACACAATTACATTACTCACTACCTACCACAGTTATATTATCCATGCAAATACAATAATATTATTATCATCACCACTATGTTGCTCACAATTGGGCATTAGTCTCCATAAAAACAAACACATTATTACACCACTAGCCCTGCACACTCATAGCTAGTATCCGCCACAATACAAATCATTACATTACCACTCTACTTCACTGCATATATCTTCCAGTTAATACAAACATTACTGAGAGCACCATACTCAGCATATCATGCTACATAGCACATTATTACTACCAATCATACTACCACTCAGCATTTACACACAACATTACATTATTACACTCATTTTCTTTCAATAATTACATATCTACACACATACAACATTAGTTCATACCATACTTCCTCCATCACATATCTGCCAATAGCATCATACTAATTACACAACGATTATAGCAACTACATATCTATTACATAGCCAACACATTATATTGACTGATTACTACATATCAGCATATCATAGTCTAATACATCACATTATTACACCACTACTATACTACTATATATCTAGTTAAATACAATCACACATTACTATTTTACTCTGGACTATTCAGATATCTTACAATACAAATACATTATTGTTTATGACTATTTACTCCAGCAATACAACACATTATTAACACTCATATCTACTCATTACAACACATTATTAGCGCATCACTCATTTGACAGATATCTAAGCAATTCAACACATTATTACACCACTAATAAATGTGTTGTATTGTAGATATGTAGTGGTATATAGTAGTGGTGTAATAATATGTTGTATTGTAGATATGTAGTGGTAGAGTAGTGGTGTAATAATGTGCTGGAATTTGTAGATATGTAGTGGTAGAGAAGTGGTGTAATAATGTGTTGAATTGTAGATATGTAGTGGTAGAGTAGTGGTGTAATAATGTGTTGTATTGTAGATTTGTAGTGGTAGGAGTATAATAATGTGTTGTATTGCAGATATGTAGTGGTAGAGTAGTGGTGTAATAATGTAAGTTGTAATTGTTGATGTGTACTGCAGAGTAGTGGTGTAATAATGTGCTGTATTGTAGATATGTAGTGTGTAATAATGTGTTGTATTGTAGACATGTTGTGGTAGAGTAGTGGTGTAAAATATGTTGTATTGAAAATATGTAGTGGTGTAATAATGTGTTGTATTATAGATATGTAGTGGTATAGTAGTGGTGTAATAATGTGTTGTATTATAGATATGTAGTGGTAGAGTAGTGGTGTAATAATGTGTTGTATTGTAGATATGGGTAGTGTTACAGTAGTGGTGTAACAATGTGTTGAATTGTAGATATGTAGTGGTAGAGTAGTGGTGTAATAATGTGTTGTATTGTAGATATGTAGTGTGGTAGAGTGTAATAATGTGTTGTACAGCTTGTAGATATGTAGTGGTGAGAGTAGTGGTGTAGTAATGTGTTGTATTGTAGATATGTAGTGGTAGAGTAGTGGTGTAGTAGTGTGTTGTATTGTAGATATGTAGTGGTATAGTAGTGGTGTAATAATGTGTTGTATTGTAGATATGTTCTGGTAGAGTATTGGGTGTAATAATGTGTTGTATTGTAGATATGTAGGGTAGAGTAGGGTGTAATAATGTTGTATTGTAGATATGTAGTGGTAGAGAAGTGGTGTAATAATGTGTTGTATTGTTGATATGTAGTGGTAGACTAGTGGTGTAATAATAATGTGTTGTATTGTAGATATGTAGTGGGTGTAATAATGTGTTGTACTTGTAGACATGTTGTGGTAGAGTAGTGGTGTAAAAAACATGTTGTATTGAAGATATGTAGTGGTGTAATAATGTGTTGTATTATGGATATGTAGTGGTAGAGTATAGTGGTGTAATAAATGTGTTGTAGCTTGTAGATATGTGAGTGTTATAGTAGTGGTGTAATAATGTGTTGTGTTATAGATATGTAGTGGTAGAGTAGTGGTGTAATAATGTCATTGTAGATATGTAGTGGTAAAGTAGTGGTGTTAATAATGTGTTGTATTATAGATATGTAGTGTTAGGGTAGGGTGTAATAATGTGTTGTATTGTAGATATGTAGTGGTATAGTAGTGGTGTAATAATGTGATGTATTGTAGATATGTAGTGGTATAGTAGTGGTGTAATAATGTGTTGTATTGTAGATATGTAGGGTAGGGAGTGTAATAATGTGTTGTATTTGTAGATATGTAGTGGTAGAGTAGTGGGTGTAGTAATGTGTTGTATTGTAGATATGTAGTGTAGAGTAGTGGTGTAGTAATGTGTTGTATTGTAGATATGTAGTGGTAGAGTAGTGGTGTAATAATGTGTTGTATATTGTAGATATGTTGTGTAGAGTATTGTAATACATGTGTAATGACTACATTGTAGATATGTAGTGGTAGAGTAGTGGTGTAATAATGTGTTGTATTGTAGATATGTAGTGGTAGAGTAGTGGTGTAATAATGTGTTGTATTGTATATGTAGTGGTAGAGTAGTGGTGTAATAATGTGTTGTATTGTAGATATGTAGTGGTGTAATAATGTGTTGTATTGTAGATATGTAGTGGTAGAGTAGTGGTGTAAAAATATGTTGTATTGAAGATATGTAGTGGTGTAATAATGTGTTGTATTATAGATATGTAGTGGTAGAGTAGTGGTGTAATAATGTGTTGTATTGTAGATATGTAGTGGTAGAGTAGTGGTGTAATAATGTGTTGTATTGTAGATATGTAGTGGTAGAGTAGTGGTGTAATAATGTGTTGTATTGTAGATATGTAGTGGTAGAGTAGTGGTGTAATAATGTGTTGTATTGTAGATATGTAGTGGTAGAGTAGTGGTGTAATAATGTGTTGTATTGTAGATATGTAGTGGTATAGTAGTGGTGTAATAATGTGTTGTATTGTAGATATGTAGTGGTATAGTAGTGGTGTAATAATGTGTTGTATTGTAGATATGTAGTGGTATAGTAGTGGTGTAATAATGTGTTATTGTAGATATGTAGTGGTAGAGTAGTGGTGTAATAATGTGTTGTATTGTAGATATGTAGTGGTATAGTAGTGGTGTAATAATGTGTTGTATTGTAGATATGTAGTGGTAGAGTAGTGGTGTAATAATGTGTTGTATTGTAGATATGTAGTGGTAGAGTAGTGGTGTAATAATGTGTTGTATTGTAGATATGTAGTGGTAGTAGTGGTGTAATAATGTGTTGTAGTAGTATAGTGGTGTAATAATGTGTTGTATTGTAGATATGTAGTGGTAGAGTAGTGGTGTAATAATGTGTTGTATTGTAGATATGTAGTGGTAGAGTAGTGGTGTAATAATGTGTTGTATTGTAGATATGTAGTGTAGAGTAGTGGTGTAATAATGTGTTGTATTGTAGATATGTAGTGGTAGAGTAGTGGTGTAATAATGTGTTGTATTGTAGATATGTAGTGGTAGAGTAGTGGTGTAATAATGTGTTGTATTGTAGATATGTAGTGGTAGTGGTGTAATAATGTGTTGTATTGTAGATATGTAGTGGTAGAGTAGTGGTGTAATAATGTGTTGTATTGTAGATATGTAGTAGTAGTGTAATAATGTGTTGTATTGTAGATATGTAGTGGTAGAGTAGTGGTGTAATAATGTGTTGTATTGTAGATATGTAGTGGTAGAGTAGTGGTGTAATAATGTGTTGTATTGTAGATATGTAGTGGTAGAGTAGTGGTGTAATAATGTGTTGTATTGTAGATATGTAGTGGTATAGTAGTGGTGTAATAATGTGTTGTATTGTAGATATGTAGTGGTAGAGTAGTGGTGTAATAATGTGTTGTATTGTAGATATGTAGTGGTAGAGTAGTGGTGTAATAATGTGTTGTATTGTAGATATGTAGTGGTAGAGTAGTGGTGTAATAATGTGTTGTATTGTAGATATGTAGTGGTAGAGTAGTGGTGTAATAATGTGTTGTATTGTAGATATGTAGTGGTAGAGTAGTGGTAATAATGTGTTGTATTGTAGATATGTAGGTAGAGTGGTGTAATAATGTGTTGTATTGTAGATATGTAGATAGTAGTGGTGTAATAATGTGTTGTATTGTAGATATGTAGTGGTAGAGTAGTGGTGTAATAATGTGTTGTATTGTAGATATGTAGTGGTATAGTGGTGTAATAATGTGTTGTATTGTAGATATGTAGTGGTAGTAGTGGTGTAATAATGTGTTGTATTGTAGATATGTAGTGTAGAGTAGTGGTGTAATAATGTGTTGTATTGTAGATATGTAGTGGTAGAGTAGTGGTGTAATAATGTGTTGTATTGTAGATATGTAGTGGTAGAGTAGTGGTGTAATAATGTGTTGTATTGTAGATATGTAGTGGTGTAATAATGTGTTGTATTGTAGATATGTAGTGGTAGAGTAGTGGTGTAATAATGTGTTGTATTGTAGATATGTAGTGGTGTAATAATGTGTTGTATTGTAGATATGTAGTGGTAGAGTAGTGGTGTAATAATGTGTTGTATTGTAGATATGTAGTGGTAGAGTAGTGGTGTAATAATGTGTTGTATTGTAGATATGTAGTGGTAGAGTAGTGTGTAATAATGTGTTGTATTGTAGATATGTAGTGGTGTAATAATGTGGTATTGTAATAATGTGTTGTATTGTAGATATGTAGGTAGAGTAGTGGTGTAATAATGTGTTGTATTGTAGATATGTAGTGGTAGAGTAGTGGTGTAATAATGTGTTGTATTGTAGAGTATGTGTGTAATAATGTGTTGTATTGTAGATATGTAGTGGTAGAGTAGTGGTGTAATAATGTGTTGTATTGTAGATATGTAGTGGTAGAGTAGTGGTGTAATAATGTGTTGTATTGTAGATATGTAGTGTAGTAGATAGTAGTGGTGTAATAATGTGTTGTATTGTAGATATGTAGTGGTAGAGTAGTGGTGTAATAATGTGTTGTATTGTAGATATGTAGTGGTAGAGTAGTGGTGTAATAATGTGTTGTATTGTAGATATGTAGTGGTAGAGTAGTGGTGTAATAATGTGTTGTATTGTAGATATGTAGTGGTAGAGTAGTGGTGTAATAATGTGTTGTATTGTAGATATGTAGTGGTAGAGTAGTGGTGTAATAATGTGTTGTATTGTAGATATGTAGTGGTAGAGTAGTGGTGTAATAATGTGTTGTAGATATGTAGTGTAGAGTAGTGGTGTAATAATGTGTTGTATTGTAGATATGTAGTGGTAGAGTAGTGGTGTAATAATGTGTTGTATTGTAGATATGTAGTGTAGAGTAGTGGTGTAATAATGTGTTGTATTGTAGATATGTAGTGGTAGAGTAGAGTGGTGTAATAATGTGTTGTAGAGATATGTAGTGGTAGAGTAGTGGTGTAATAATGTGTTGTATTGTAGATATGTAGTAGAGTAGTGGTGTAATAATGTGTTGTATTGTAGATATGTAGTGGTAGAGTAGTGGTGTAATAATGTGTTGTATTGTAGATATGTATAGAGTAGTAGTGTAATGTGTTGTATTGTAGATATGTAGGTAGAGTAGTGGTGTAATAATGTGTTGTATTGTAGATATGTAGTGGTAGAGTAGTGGTGTAATAATGTGTTGTATTGTAGATATGTAGTGGTATAGTAGTGGTGTAATAATGTGTTGTATTGTAGATATGTAGTGGTAGAGTAGTGGTGTAATAATGTGTTGTATTGTAGATATGTAGTGGTAGAGTAGTGGTGTAATAATGTGTTGTATTGTAGATATGTAGTGGTAGAGTGTAATAATGTGTTGTATTGTAGATATGTAGTGGTAGAGTAGTGGTGTAATAATGTGTTGTATTGTAGATATGTAGTGGTAGAGTAGTGGTGTAATAATGTGTTGTATTGTAGATATGTAGGGTAGAGTAGTGTGTAATACAATGTGTTGTATGCAGTTATGTAGAGGCATAGTAGTGGTGCAACAATGTTGTATTGTAGATATGTAGTGGTAGAGAGTCAGGGTGGTAATAATGTTGTATTGGTAGATATGCAGTGGCAGAGCAGTGG